>JANHGB010014533.1:0-51906 GCA_026283785.1 Coracopsis vasa | reverse complement strand
CAGTCAGGATAACTGTTCACAGTGTTGCCTAGATAACTCTTGCACATAATGCATGATAACTTATTCTTTTAGTCTAGTTTTCCTTACCCAGGAGGCAGATCTGGGGACAGGCGGTGGTTTTCTACTTGAGCCTTGCCTGCACTGCCCAATACCTGAATATTTCTGTGGCGTCAATCAACAAGTTGCTTGTTTTCACAGCATCATGACCCATATGCAGGATGTGTAGAAGGTGGAGATGGTTCATGTTTCTAATTAACAGATCTGGACACTTTGTAAACGCAGCCCTACATGAAATGATGCTGGACAGTAGTAGTATAAAGAGTTGTGATTCTGCTTTATGAAGAAAGCCCACCTCCTAAAGCTCTCTCCAGACACACACAGAGCCACCAGAAAGAGGTGGCTGTTTCATGCCACTGGCTCCTGCTTGTCTTGTCCTATGTCTCATACCTTAGTGTCATTTATTTACTGTTTCTTTCCACTATAAACCTAGTGCTGATGAGCATAGAGCATGCTGCTAAATCTCTTTATATATGTAAAATATCAAGTCTGTTGATTTTGCCTTTGTTTTTTTCCCCTGCATTTCAGTCTGTTGATGTTGACTGGCCTCCATCCTTGGATAATTAACTTTTCAAGCTGGGACGAGGAAGAGGCAGCTCCGCTGTCAGCAGCTGGTTACTGAGCACTGTACAGTATTAGCGCTTGGTTGCAACCTGATTTCTGTTGAACATTTGGATCATGTTGATCTGCCAAAGGATACTGTTACTTTGAATCAACTTTAAACACTCTGAACAGGTAGTGTTGGTTCAATCTCTAGCCTTATTTTAATCGCCTCTGTGGATAAAAGGATTTTGGTAAGCTACTGTATTGATACTATGTCTTTTTAAAGGAAAACAGTGTAACATGTGCAAAGGGGGTACCCAGCAAGTACATCAAATAGCCATTCTGCAATAGATTAAAACATTTTAATTAAAACCAACCCTCCCTCAAGCCAGATTTATTTATTTATTGTTTTAAAACTGGTTTTGTATTGGGTGCTACAGCTTTGCTTATCTGGATGCAGGGTGCACAGAGTTACCTGAAACCCAGGCCTGACTTTTCCCAAGTACTGTTTATGCAGGAAATCCCCCAAATTAGGGAGACTGAAACCAACAGCGCCTGGGAGGAGGTAGGGCCTCACTCTCTGCTAACTGCTTTTTGGGCAGTGTCAGTTCTGGAGAAGGGCAGTTTGTCCCCCAGACAAGTACTTTTCAAAGGGAAGACCAGTTTTCAGAGGAAAACTGCACTTACACCCAAGTTTTTCTCATTTAAAAACATCAGCAAGGCTTCCTAGAAAAAACCAGATGAGGTACTTGAGGCCTCAGCAGCTCTCTGGCCTGGTTACAGTTCTCTTCAGGCATAGGATTTCCCCAGTTGAGTCACCATGTATAAAAAGATTGGGAACTCCTGGCAGAGGTGCATAATGGAAATGTAAAGAAAAACAGGAATACCAGGAACCTCAAAGTGCAGGCAAATATAAAACATAGCAAAGAATGGTGGTATTGAGAGACCAAGACAGAGAGAAAAAGCTTTGGTTTAGTAGCATAATAGATTTCTTCTAGTATCTAACCTTGGATGGGTGCCTGTAGTAAGAGTTGAACACTGCCTAGGAACTTCCTGGAATAAGGAAGATCTGAGGTTTTTTTCTTTGCTTATTTTATGTTTCATGCAAAGCAGCATCTACATCTTTAGGAAAAGCCACTTTTATGCCTGTATCATGTTAATCCACTAGGAAGATGCTTCTGCTTACTTGAAGTACAGAAGAGAGTTAAACTCTCAACAAGAAATTAAGGTTTGGAATATAAGGGCTCATGATTAATTAACATTTCATAAATAAAGGCAATATTTGCCAAGACAAGCCACTATTTGGGACTACTGAGATGTTTTACCTTCAATTCAGTGGTTGCCAGGACCTCATAATAGAACAGCTACATGATAACTTCAGCTGAAGGCTCAAAAAGGTATTAATAAATACACCTTCAAGGAGCTCCTAAAAACTAACACCAAAATAATAGGAACATGATTCAGAGAGCCGTATGTTTTTGATTTCAGTCTTAAAGCTGTTATGAGCAACAGATTCCAGGCATAGTTGTCTCAGACACTGATCTGTACGCAGAAAGGAAGTGTCATGAATGATGGAAAACTTACACTGAATTTAGAAGACAGATAGACAAGAATTTCAGTCTCATATCAATGGGATTTCTCGAAACTCAAAGTGAGCTATGATATGATTTATAAATTCCATAAACTAAAGGGGAAAAGATGTAAACAAGACTGCACTGTGGACACAACAGACATGAGAAGAGCTGTTCCAAGGGGAAATGGAGCTAACCAGGCTGAGGCAGAAAGGGCTCCTGCCCTAGTGTAGCTGCAGCTTTCTGCACCATGCTGTATGTTATCCACTGGTGACAGTGGAGATCATGGTAACAACTCAGGTGTGGGTAAACAAGGCTATAAAGGTTAAACTGAATGTGCTGGGTCTAACTTCTTCTCCATACAATGTGGAGAGATACACTGAAAATTCCCAAATTGTTTATGATAAATGTAAAGCATCCAAATGAGAGGGAAAAGTCAGCTGAAGAGGCAAAAATCCCTACAGCCCTTTAAGTACTTATTGTTTAGTGACAACGTGAAAATATGAACATGAGGGCTGTAATCTGGGGGTTTGAACTTCTGTTTAAATCCTGATGTTTCTAATACAAGGTAGACATTTTGAACTATCAGAAGCTCTAATGATATTGCAGCAGTGATATTAATTATAGAACCATAGAATGCTTTGGGTTGGAAAGGACTTTAAAGCTCATCCAGTTCCATCCCATGGACAGGGACACCTTCCACTAGAGCAGGTTGCTCCAGCCCTTGAACACTGCCAGGGATGGGGCAGCCACAGCTCCTCTGGGCACCCTGTGCCAGCGCCTCAGCACCCTCACAGGGAAGAACTTCTGCCTCAGAGCTCATCTCAATCTCCCCTCTTTGAGCTTAAAGCCAAATGTTGTACTTTGTACAACTTTAATGTAAAATACCTACTTGCAAGTACTCAAATAGGATGTTTTGTGAGAAAGAAAACCTCTTCATTATGTGTGTGTGAGATGAAAATGTGTTACCTGAAAAACAGTGGATAATTGTAGGTCCTTTGTTCCTTAGCACCATCCTTCTTCACACTGGAAGGACTCGGAATAAAGCTGTTTTATGTTGTACCAGTTCTAGCTGAGCATGGAAGCATTTGTCCTCTCTTCTTTGACCAAAAAGTCAATTGCTGTGTCACAGGAAATGCAAAATGACCCCTTCCTGCACACACTGCTTAAGGTTTTGGCTTGGCCAGTAGTACCCATGAGCAGAAAATCCTCTAGAAGGCAACTGATAACCTACCTTCTCCCATTTCTCCTGTGGTGAGGGATGTCACGGATCTGAGGTTGCAGAAGCAGAGCACTTGGTATAACCAGGTTTTTAATTACCAAACTGACTCGTTTACAAAGGAAAAGAGAACTTTGAAAATATTTAATTCTACAGTAAAACCAAATTGTAACATAAAGAGCTTTCTATGAAGCGAGGAAAATGTTTACATTTCATATACTTAAAACTGAGAACTTCAAACAACAACAAAAAGAACTGAATAAACACATTCCAAGCTTTCTTTGTATTTCTTTGGTCTTTCTATTACTTAGGACTGCAGAGGAGCTATGCAGAGGGGAGAAAAAATGGCTTTAAAACAGAGAATGAATTCCGTGTGTCGTGTGCCTGGAGTTAGGGGAAGCAGTTTTCCAAACTTCATCTATCCTACATGTTGTTTAAGGAGCATATTCCATCAAACCCATGGAATTGGTGTAATGCATTCCAGAGGCAGCACCTTGTTGCTTTGAGTGCAATGAATTCCTGCAGTTAAGGAGTCATTGCTTTCCTATAAACCATGGAGGCTTTGGGGTGTTCTTTCTGCCTTGTGTACAACTATTCACCTCCACAGTTGTGTGATTTGGGATTGTGGCTTTGGGGTTTTTTATATATCATTGTGCTGTTTTTATTGCTTCTTTCCATGGTGCAGTTTTACATTGCCAAACAGTAACAGTGAGATTCTTAAGCCTTAATTGCCATACCAAACAGCTCTATAAATTAAGAAATACTCAAGTATTTCTTGCTGTATTGATGCTTAATAATAGTATTAATAATAAACCAGCAAAGCCCTATGATGCAGAGTGTCTTACCTAGCCAGTTACATCCATGTGAGCTGTCACTGAACATCTCACAACTCAGGCTAAGAAGGAAGACTGGGAATCATGTGGAAGGCAGGAAGTTCTGGTTTCTGATGCAGGGCATAGAAGAGTATTTTTCCTTAGCACTGACTGCAATGGCCGTGAGTTGTTCCTAGGACTGCCTCCAGCTCTGCCCCAAAAGCTGTCTTGTGGTGGGGAGGCAGGATCTGAGCCTTCTTTTTAGGCAGTCACTTGCATAGCAGGAAACTGCCACGATACCTGAGGAAAGCACAGGTAGATGCTTCGGCTCAACAGATTTCCCCAGTTCAAAATGACAATGTGCACAAAAAAACTTCCAGAGAAAATACCAGCGCGCTCCATTCCTAAAGCAATGGGGTTTGTCATTTAAACCAGTGCACTTGGGATGAAGTGCAGAGAAGTCCTCACTTGCTGTTCATTCTTTTGTGCAGTGATTCATTTACAACAGAGCTGGACTCTTTAAAAACTCAAACCTTCCGGTCTGTTAAAAATACATCTAACAATGACATAGTCATTAAAAAGATCTGAAGAGTAAATTTGCCTTCAAAGCAAATGGATTGTGGTGAAAGTGTAAAAAACAAGAGCTATATCAATGCATGATGATGGTTAGAAGAATGTTTTATATGACAAGGGTAAGAAACCTAAACCTTTCAAGTTAAGCTGAGTCCAACTTGAACAGGGTTAGGTGTGTCTGAACTAGAGTGCCCATGTGCAGGTTTTTTTCCCTTAGTTTCTGTCCTAATAAAATTTAAATTCAATTTTCCTAGCAAAGAAAAAAAAAATAGTTCTTTTTCAACCAATTTTAACCCTGGGAAGCGTTTGAAATCTAAACCCTTCTGAAGACACCGGCTTTTGCAATTCCCGAAGGTCAGGAAGATTTAAGTGTTAAGAATTCCCTTTTCCAACAGCGTAAAAATGGGTATACAAGTTATTTTTAAGGTAGAGAACCCCAAACTCTCCTCCCACCTCTCTTTCTTTTATGGGCACCACTCTTTGGGCTGTGATTTATATATCATGAAACTTACAGAGCAACACTGTGAAAGAGAAAGCAGGGACTCCAGAAGGGTAAGTTACTCTTCTTCTCACAGCTAGGCATCTGAAAAGCTCTACGTACCCGCTCAATGGTTAAAGCTCTGTAATATGCTATCAAATTGGAAAGACTGATAGAGCTCATCAGCGTGGACACCATCGGTGTCATAGTACTGGTTATCTGCAATGCTACTCTGCGGGTTTGGGATGGGGTTGGTGGAGAGTCTTGATTCACTCAAAACTTCTTGGTCTATAAAGCTGTAAAGCGTTGGGTCAGGTAAGTTAGGCTGCGGGTTGAAGGGCACACTGCCCGGGGCTGCTCCCGATGGGCAGGCTGGAGGCACCGCGTGGAGCTGCTGCCTGGGGCTGCTTGTGTTCAACACGGGGTTGTACTTGTCAAAGTTCATATTGGTGCAGGTCATGTCGTCGGTCTCCATGCTGATGATGCTGGCGGTGGAGATGCTGGAGGGATGAGCCGCGTGCGCGACGCTGTTACTGGACACGCTCTGCATGTCTGCCCCTGACACCGACACCGCTCCCAGCCCATTCGTGCTGCTGAAGTTCCGGTAGAAGCCCGAATCCTTCTCATCGGACCAGGTCAGAGCGTTGTTGTGGAAAGCTGGGAGGGAGCTGCTGCCCTGAGCACCAGGCTGGGACACGTCTGCCCCAAAGCTGTTCTGTGTGTGTGCCCCGAGCAGGCTGCTGGCTGCGTTCGGGGTGCTGTACAGTGACCAGCATGAGGACAGCGTGTCTTGCTTCCCCGGCCCCACCTGCGCCAGCGTATGGGGCATCTGGTTGCACACAGGGTAGATCTGACTAGAGTTGTCCAAGGCTCCCAACCCTGGCATCAGCAGTGAGGAGGAGAACATGTTTGGTTCTATGGAAAGGAAAGATGTGACTGTGTTTTAATGCCAGTTTTTATGGGGTTTTAAATTACAAGTGGTAAAAAGCAAACCCAGTGCTATCTTAGTAAGACTAGACATGCTCTACTAGCTTAACTGCTCTACATGGTGGACCCCAGGCTTCTGGAGAGAAAGAGAAGACAGACTTCTCTCCAGAGAACAGATCTAAGACAGCAACCCATCTCACCCCCCCATGGCAACCACTGAACGTGACAGCTACAATTAAGAACTGATGGGTTTATTTCGTATAGTCAAAAGTACCCGTGTCTTAAAGGAAGAAATCCTAAAGAGAGTATCAGAGTTTAAAACATAGAGGAGGGAAGGCCAGCACCCATTCTGCACCCCTCATTGCAAGAGAGACACTGAGGTGCAGTACGGGGGCCAGAGAAGGGCAACGGAGCTGGAGCAGGGCCTGGAGCACAAGTGTGATGGGGAACAGCTGAGGGACCTGGGGGTTCAGTCTGGAGAAGAGAAGGCTCAGGGGGGACCTGATCGCTCCCTACAACTGCCTGAGAGGAGGATGGAGCCAGGAGGGGGCTGGGCTCTGCTCCCAAGGAACAAGGGATGGGACAAGAGGAAACGGCCTCAAGCTGCACCAGGGCAGGTTTAGATGGAACTGAGGAACAATTCCTTCCCCAGAGGGTGCTCAGGCATTGGAACAGGCTGCCCAGGGCAGGGCGGGAGTCACTCTTGCCCAGATTTTTGCCTGGAGATGCTTCATGCTGCCCAGCTGAGTACCATGAACTTGTGGGTAAGTTCAAAGCCACAGATTCACTTGTTCAGTGTTTCTGCTGGGGAGATGGCTTCCTGACACATTGGGGATCCTTTGTCATTTGGAACCATTGAGCCAGTTTAGTTAATGTGTTAATTTTCGTTGGATTTATAATTGTTCTCATGTGTCAAGAGGTCGGTTTAGATAGCTTGGTAAGCTGGAAAACAGCAACAAATCCAATCAAGTGAATATCCTTTCGTTTCAATGGCTTTTCCTCTCCTTGTTTCAAGCCCAGGAGGAGGCCTTAAAGTTGATGAGAAGATAAATTCAATTATACTTGCAGCTAACTTTGGCTCTTCGCTCTCATACTGCCTTTCCCCATCTTTACCATCCATCCTACTGCAATCGTTTAAATTTGCCCCAATAGTAGTTTGCCTATTAGCTTTGCTAATGAATTTACTAGTGCAAAAGACCACTTGCAGGGCTGTCCTAAACATAATGAATGTAATTATTTAGCACAAAACCAGGGCAGCATCTTTTTCTCTCTTGACAAGAATAATTCTTTATTCTCTCATTAGCTATGTGCCTTGGTCTCAGTAAACTAGTTATTGACCTGCTCATTTAAGGAGCTTCACTCTAAATGCTTCTTCCCTTATTTAACTCAGACAAGTTCCTATAATTTCCCCTCACCGTGCAGTGCTAGCCTGTGAAATGTAAGCATTGTTCATTTGTTGTGAAGAGAGCTGGGAGACAGGAAGCTATTCTTAGATGGATGCTCAGCCTCCTGAGCCCTGCTTGCTTGTCCCTGCTTATAATGGATACAAAACTGTATGGGGCTTAGTAGACATCATGTAAACTCTATAGGAAATCTGAGCCAATGAATCATGGAGACAGACCCCCACGGAGCATTGTGTGTCTGAATAGACTGCAAATAGATAGGAAAGCAGCTTAAGCAAGTGGCTTTCATATGACAAGAATGCATAAATTAGAAATGAGTTGAGAGTAGCTGTTGTTTTAAGGCAGTGGGGTTTTTACTTTCTGTACTGTTTCCCTGTTGTCAGAAGCCACTAATTAGTCAGACGAAGCTGAAGCCTTATGCAGGGTGTTTGTATGTGCATGGTTTTTATTGCTCTTCAAGTGTTGAATTGTACTGGCTCAGCCCAGCCATGCTGTCCCGCCCTGTGCAGCTCCTCCATCCCATTTGGGGGGATCCTTGGAGAATCCCACCTGGAGCTTGATACAGGAAGCTGGGGAAAGCAGGACTCTTGAGGACCTGAGTACACTCCCAGGCAGTGTATTCAGGTCCACAGCCAGGACCATGGCACCGGTCAAACTGGGACTGTCCCACAGTGGGAGCCGCAGCATCACTTCTCACCCTCGCAGCACTCAGTGCTGAGAGGTGGTTACCTCCTGCTTTCCTTGGGCCATTCAGTACGCAGGACTCCTGCCCATTCCCTACCTGACCCTTGGTTAGTGGAATGAAGCATGGCTCACCAAAGGTGACATCCCAGTAGCAGAGCCTGCCCGGTCTGGATCTGAGCTGTCCTAAGTCAAAGGGTGTGCTGCTTGTAGAAAGGCTCAGCTCCAAAATGATGGGCATGTAATGGAAGCAAGGATGAGGAGAAGGTAAAACCCGAAGACCTAACCTTTCCCCAGCTTCATGGTGACAGCATCAGCCCAGAAGGGATTTAGGGATTCAGCGGGATCCACTGACAGGGATAGTCCCTTGCTGCATCCATGGTCTGCAGGTGCCGGGCAGTACTGACAAACCTCATCTCCTGCTGATCGCACATTGCCAATCTCTGCTCAGCAACAGCAAGCCCACCACCCAAGAAGCTTCATCTCCCGTGCAGTGATCGACCACAGTTTTGTTGCTTGCTTTTTGCTTGTTTTCTGGCTTTTTTTCCCTGCAGACTGTGGTAATAGACTGCAGGCAGACGGCCCATAGTCTGTGGTCCAGCAGTCATATGAAAGAGACAGGTAACAGCCCTCAGTTGTGTTTATGAATGCTGGGGCTGCAGAGTTGCTGTTTCTTGTGGCCCAGTATGGACCACATCATTTCCTGCTGATATGACCTAGGCTTTTCATAGTGTCATTGGTGCCAGAAGCCCACAGGAGGTCCCTGGCTATATAGAATGGGTATGGGCCTCCAGATGGGCTTACACCACTGTTGATGGTACTGCACATGCCTGTGTCATGCTTACCATTGTCTCATCTCAAACACGGTTCAGCTTCACTTGTCCTGCAGTTTCCAGGCCCTGTGGGATTCCAAACGTACCCACTGAAGAAAGCCAGTGCAAGGTATTCAATGTAAGAAGGGAAAATAAAGCACTGTATTTTAGCTGCCTGGTTTTCATAGAATTATCCCCAAAACCTGATGTTTTTAATAGAAAAGCTTTTTGGGTAAGGATTTGATAAGAGGGAACTTACTTTGAAGGTGCTTTTCCATTTCTCCCAGGTAGAGTCAGAAAAAGAAATGCTCTATTTTCACCTGGCATTTGTCTGTTTGAATGTAATTGTGCTCCAGAAACTTAGCAATAAACACCTTCACCTTAGGGAAAAACCAGTTAACGTTTTCATTGCGTTTTTAGGTTTGAATAATGATGCTTTAATGTATTTGTCCTTGCCTGTAATTCCTGCTTTCCTTATGGAAGGAACTTGGCTTGTCAGTGCGTGAATTTTAAGATAAAAATGAGACAAATGAGGAAGCAGGCTGTTGGCAGTGAAGGACGGGCAGCAGGGCAGGGTGGTATGACTTAAACTGACTGTTCACATCAGTCTTGAGCCTGACAGTTAGAAGGTTGTGTACCTTAATTCTGCTCACAACTGTGTAATTCCAGGTTCTGTGGGACTTCTTGGTGTGTGCAACTGCAGGACCAGGATTTGGTTCCCTAAAGCTGGAGGAGACCTTAAAGATGATCTAGTTCCACCCCCTGCCAGCTGATACAAAGGCAGTAAGTACATATATAATATGAACCCTTTCCTCAATACAGATACAATTACATATATAATATATATACATATAATATGTATCTAATATATATCTATATGTGTATACTATATACACACAGATGTATCTAATATATATGTATATGTATATAATATATACACAGATGTATATATGTCTATACATATGTATATAATATATACATATATGTATATAATATAGATGTTTCTGCATATGTATATAATGTATATGTCTATACATACGTATATAATATATATACATATACAATTCATATACAATATGAACGCAGTCCTCAGTGGAGTGAGTGTGGTGCTGGGGCATCATGCTTTTCCAGTTGGTTTTCATGTTTCTAGCACTGATAGCTGCTCTTTGCGAATCCCCATTAGTTATTTCATGTGCACCATGAGCAAGGAAAGAAATCAGGGTGATTGCAGTCGCTAATTTCTACTTCATCGAATCATAGAATAATTAGGGTTGGAAAGGACCTTAAGATCATCCAGTTCCAACCCCCTGACACATCTATTTCTTAACAGTCACTGTTTTTCTATGAAGAATGGTTTAGCACTGAAGTATTAGAGTGTAAATTGGAAGAGGAAGATCGATGTCTCCCATCTTGTCACGCTTTCCCATTCTATCGTTAGTATTGAGACCTTAAATTTAGCTTGTTTTTAGAGGTTTGATGTAACTCCAAGAAATTTGAGGTTAGTTTGATTTGATGCATACAGGCATATTGGCTCTTTTCTTCTGCTGGTCTTTAATGCAGGTTTAATTAACTTGCCTGGATTTTAACAGAATCAGCTGTGTATCAAGCAATTATTTATGATATACTTACAGCAGTCCCACAATTAAGTAATTGCTAAAATGAGGAGCAGGGCAGAACACACTGCGTGCGTGTTAGGATAACAGCGTTGAGTTACGAGCTCTGCCTCTGCAAGACAGAAATGTGATCAAGGCGAGGGGAAAACGTATTCCCCAAGATCTATGTTTGAAAACGTGAACACAAGAGATGAAGGCTCTAGGATCATTTCTACTTTTAGAGGGAATGTCCTGTTGTGGGTTAAGGTGCAAGCTGTGTCTTCATCTCTAGCAGTGGGCTTTGCCTCCCACCCACTAAGAGAAGAAAGTGCCCTGCGACACTGCGTGGACCTTTGGTGAAGTTGCCTTTTTGAGTTGCTCTTCAGGAAGCCTTTTCTTGTTCTAGCTTGTGAGGCTCTCAGGTAGTCTCATCAGAGCTGTTACTTCCAACCTCATTGTCCACTTAAGTTATGTACCTGATACAGCGGAGAGCACAGGGGGACACATCCCCCATCATCGGACTATTTAGCAGGGAATGGGAAGGGAGACAAAAAGCCCTGTAATCATAAAGGCTTTTTGCTGTGTGATAACCTCAAATCCATGACTTATTTTTCTCCTCTGCAGATACGTATTTATATCTAAACCCATCCTTTCAGGCTCCTCTCACGAGACTGATCATTTCTTGGCATCCCAAGAGAATGGGGTCACTGGTGTTCGGAGGAGGAGCTGAAGCAGCGGCATTATACAAAGCCTAAACACTTTTAAGAGTCAGTAAATGAAAGCGATACACTTTGCTCCAATACTCATCAAACAGAAAGCAGAATCTGTCTCAGCGTGCTGTAGGATGATCATTAATTTTTAATAGTGTTAATGTTTATTAGTGACAGATGATTGACTTTAAGTGCCGTATGAATAATAAATAAACGATGTGGATTTTGGGCATCTGCCTTAGATTTGTATGCAAAGCCAGTGGGACTAACCTTCACAGCTTCAGAGGAGCGCAGCTCCTCAACATATGCCACAACACAGGCTTTAAGGCTTCTCAGATTTTAGCTCTGATAAACCTTGAAGGCCTTTCTGTCCCCTTTCTTAGGGCACATCAATTGCTTGGGGGCCTCAGGGTGAGAGGGGAGCTCGCTGCGGCTCTTTCGGCTAAGGCAGGGCTGCTGGAAGGTGCATTATTCACTCAGAGGCTCTGCTGGATTTCATAACACTTAAACACCTGTGTCCATCAAACAGAACACACAGGATCACAGCTAGAGCTGCTCTTGACTTTGTAATTTCATTGACTGACAGTTTAATATCTATTTATTTTCACATCTGACTCCAGTGGAGACAGGCTGGCATCCGGAATGTCAGGATATTATGCTGACAACTGTGTTTTTTCATTACAATAGGAAAAAAAAAGAAAGAAGGAAAAAAAGAAAGGATTCTTCCTAAGTAAGAAGGTTCTTTTCAAGCACAGCAACTGTAATAAAGACGGAATTACACTTCATTTGGTAGTAACCAGTGATAGGTTATGTGTACATATTTGTATAGGATCAAGGGCATACTGTTTTCAGCTTTCTAGTAGTCTGTCTCTTCTATACTGTGAAATGCCACGTCATTATATTGTTTAAATAGCTGGAACAACTGCCTTTCCCATGGACTCTCATAAGCAGCACTGTCTTTGCTTTAAATCAAATGTTTCAAATTGGCCTCTTCTTTTGCTCCAATTCTGTCTGCTTTCTAACCAGAAATGAGTGGCTTATCCCAACTGAATTCTGCACTATTGGAACAACTTCAGAGAACGTTTCAAGAAGAGGAAGGAGAAATACACACGTTTTGGTAAGGCTGTGCTGATGTTTAGAGGGAAGAAGGTAAAACTGCTTCCATATTGGGCACTGGCCAAGTGGCTGATGGCTCTAATAATGTTCTCCAGATGTTAGGCAGTTAAACCAGAGCAAAATGGCTGTTGCTGACTTACTGTCATTCAGTGCTTCCTATATAAACAGAGGATTTGTATTTCATTCCACTTTGGTTCCATAGACTGTGCTTAATATTGTAATTACCCTGATTCAGAGAACTTTCTAGACCTGGCCTTTCTGGGTTTTCTCAGCATAGCACTAGACTTCAGCTCTGATTACATGGTACACCCGTGTCAGAGCATCACAGTGGTGTATGCCTGTGGCCATGCAGACACTACCACAGCAGTGCCCCTTCCTGCGCTGCATCTGCATCCCCTTGCCAGAGCTGCCTTCATCCATGCATCCATCCTCAACCTGGCTGGTTGCTCCTGAGCTCTGGGTTAGAAGGCTGCATTTACAGGTGGAAATCTAGGCTCCTCCTGTCCTTAGGGAGGCATTTTGGTGCTCACAGTGGGTTTCTGCACTCACTTTGAGAAACAATTGCCCAACCTGCACCCTAGGAGAGCATTATGAATCACCCAACCCTTTCAGAAACCTGCCTGAGAGTGACAGCATTCCTCACCTTTCCCTTGTGGGCATCTGGGATTAGCCACCTCAATATCTTCTTACCCCAGTCACTCTGTTGGGTGATTTGCCATCACCATACTGTACAAATACAGATGGACAGAGGCCCATCTTGGTGGTCAAAGGTAAAGGAAACACAATGGTGGCACTTTTTTGAGGACATAACCAGCAGGGCTAGGTTTTGCATGCTAAGAGCAACAAAAGATGTCTGTGCAGCTAATCAAAGGGGCAATATTTCGGGCCTGGTGCTCTGCTTGCGTTTACAGCAGTGTCAAGAGTATAGCAAGGACAAACAAGAATCTCACATGGTCATAATGTTCCTATTTATATACACATAAAATAGAGCAGGGGTTTAAAAGGTAATGCAATTTTCTAGTGTAATGATACCCTTAATAACAATATGGTTTCACTGCAGAGCTACAAACAAATAGAATAGAAAATGAGATAATGCCATAAAATAGATGCATTATTTGGGGGATTTGAAGGACACTTGCCAGAAAACCCTTACCAACTTATGCAACCCACAGCAAATGAAATGCAAACTTGCCTTCTGCTGTATATAATGTATTTACTGTGTGGTTTTCTTATCGCTGCAGATTTCTAACATAATTCACTGTTTCTGTTGTCAAGTGTGTAATATCTGACCTAGAATTTACCAAAGCTCACTAAACAGTTGTTGGAATCAGGAAAGAAATAATACTTGTTGTTGTTAATTCATTGGAAGATGCAAAACTGATAAGTAAGTAGTGTATCTTTCCATAGGAGCTATACATCAGCTAGGTATGTTCTGATTATCTCAAGCATTTTAGTGAAGTCTTCTGCTTAGATTTTGCATCTACTTTGCTGCTAGCTCCATTGAAATGAACTCTACCAGTCAATTAAATATGAGGTTTGTCTGCTTTAGATTCCTAACGTTAAAAATAGCAGGGGTGAAATAAGAGCCAACCTAAACCAAAGTGCAGCCTATGAGCGCATTGTAACTAGCATTTGGTTTTAGACAGTATCACAGGTTTTGTTTATGAAATCAGCCTCCTTCCTCTTCCTACTTAATTTGTCCCTTCTGTCTTTGTTGCTTTCGGTTTTGCTGAAATCACAGAATGCTCAAACTCTCACAAGAGGTTGTTGGGTTTATTTATAGCTTCCACTTCAGTTCTTTGCTGATTGTGTGTGTGTTTCTTTTAATCATTTAACAGTGTTTTGTCACGTAAATGACCGTTCATTTCTCTTTCATTATGAAAGACTATAACCAGGAGTGCCGGAAAGACTATAACCAGAAGTGGATTGCTGGATGGTGTTTATTATCATGTGTTACTTTACCGTGTCTTCGCTTATCCACATTCTCAGCACGTCCGCAATCTGTGCTGCTTTTCCTTCCTTTTGGAGCTGAAGGATGCCTGGGAAAAGGTACATTTCTCCCACCAGATGCTGAGGTAGCTGGGCTATAACAGACATTAGCCAGGGGCAGGCAGGCCCCTGGGGTGGAAAGTGGTGCTGCAGAGTGAGAAAACGTAGCATTTAGAAGTGCTGCCTTTCCCCTCCCTCCACAACAGACCTTCTTTATTAGTAGTATTTATTCTCTGGTGCTCCCAGTTGTCTTCATTTCACAGCTTATCAAGGCAATATACCATGGATGCTGTCCTCACTGTAAGAAACGCGGTTAGGTATGTAGAATGTCAGTCTGAATGCTGCCTTTGCCTGTGTGATGAAGGTTTAAATCTTGAGCAGGGCGCGTGATTTCAACTTGCCTTGAGCGTAATAAGGAAGTAATTACTCAGCTGTTGAGAAAGACCCTAATATCATTACAGATAACCTGAATGTCCAGGCAGTATCTGCCTATTATTTGAAATGGTTTCAAAATACATTTAAAAACAAAGAAGAAAGAAAAATCACATTCAAGTCACATGGAAATAATGCAAGTTATCCTAAAAAGGGGTTATGAGATAATTCTAAATGTCACTTTAGCATTTTTTAGCCTATTGGATCTTTAAACAGAGTTGAATGACATCTTTCGTGAAGTAAATGTCTTTTTGGTAAACTGAAAGGGACAAGAATAGTTAAAGGTCAGTTAACATAGAGAGTTGGTTCTAGTTATTATTATTATTGAAGATCCAGCTCTGTTTCCTTTGCACAACATTACCCCACAAATCCTTATTAAAACCACAAGAACAAACCCCATCTTTCCCCATTTTCCTCCCTCCCTCCTTCCTGCCATGATCCTGAGCTCATTGATTCTGCCTTCTCTTTTTATGTGTAACAGTTTCTCTAGTGAATAGCACTGGATGCTTCTCGCCCTGCTCCTGCCACGCTGCATCCGAGAGAGTCATACATTATAGGTGCTGTCAATGCTGCCAACTGGCAAAAACCCTCTCATTTCTACATTCCATTTCAGCCTCCCACGTATGACACGAGCTACCCTGCAAACAGTCGTTGAATAGTTTGGAGCTGCTTAGGGAATGGCAGTGGATTTCCACTTTTTATTTAAGGGAGAAGAAGCTGTAGTGTGTTGTACAACTGCTACTGTGTTTGACTGAAAACAGGCAGGCTGCCTGTCTGCCCATCTAACTGCCCACCCATCTGGGACCAGTTGGTATTAATAGTCTGTGCGATGCAGTGATTCGCTTATGCACGGACACCCTCACACACCCCAGAAGTTGCCTGGGGAGGACTCTGGCAGGGTGCATGCATCCCTAGGATCCTGAGGGGATTTGTGGAAGCATGCTGCAGGCTGGAAGTGCATGGCAAGGCAAGTGATCTGCACCTCTGGGTGACATCCAGTGGGGAGCATGGCATGGCTATGGAGTCTTGAGGAGGATTTCAGTCCCCTTTGCAGCTTGCCCAGTGCTTGCATGGATAGGAATACATGGATAGCAATTAAAGGGTAGGATAGGGATACATGGGTAGGAATAGAAATACATGGGTAGGAATTAAAGAGCAGCTAGCCACAATCTACTTTTAAAGCCTGCAGGAGCCAGTATGAACTGTAAGGCGGGCGGAAGGAGAGAGGAGGGCTAGTGCAAGGGATGGCAGAGTTGGGTCTGCACTTGTGTCTATGTCTGAACACAGCTCTGTGCTGTGCTCACAGTCCTCTCCTTACCAAGCCAGCCTTGAACAAAGAGGTGATGAGTTATTTTTGCTGAGGACCCTTAGTGGGAATTCCCTGCCAGGTTTGGCACTGCGGAGATAAGTGGCTGGGGAGTGAGCAGGGCTGGGGCTGTGGTGGGATGGGAACAGGAATCACGTACCCTGTGCATCCCTGCTGGCATCCACGTGCTGTTTGCTCTTAGAAATGGAGGTGGGAAAGCAGTGGCCGAAATAAGGACATGAGGTGAGGCCTTGCTTCTTCACTGTGCTGGGGGTGGAGAAACCAAAGTGATTTGGGAACCCTTTCAGTCAAGCAAGGCTGGAGTAGGCTGATCCCTGCTCCCGGGCACGCAGAGGATAAGCAGGGACAGTATGTGCCAAGCCCTGCTCCTGACAGGCAATTCAGATGTAACTGCCCTGTTTTAACCTGTAGAGAGTTTAGGTAAAGAGATGTGATGTGTATCTGATGGTGCAAGTAGGGGCCCTTTTCTTTAGTGGTGGAGGAGTAGCCTGTGTGCACGGAAGTGATGCATTAACCTTTTCTGGTGTTCAGTGCAGTGAGTGCTCCTCTGTGCTGAGCAAGTCTACAAAATGCAATGTGCAGTTACATGTAGAGACTGCAGAAGCTGCCTGGCAGATCTTTTAACCTAAGCAACCCCCCAAAAATCTCATAGTTTCTATTTTCACGAAAGCAGATATGGTGTGTAAATGGAATGGTCTTCTACAAGCTGTGGCTTCGATGGGACATACCAGTGCTAGTACCTAATCTCTTGTTACTGCTGGTGTGGACTCAAGGATTTGGTTGGTAGTCCTCCCATGAGCATGAACTCCAGGGAGAGGTGTTAGTCAAAGCAGAACAACACTCTGTGATGATCTTGCTGGTCTACATCTAGGCTCACCTCTTCCAGGAGAACAGGACTGCACTGTGGAGGTGATGGGGCCATTGCCTTTCCTTGTAGCAGCTCTGTTGGCTTCCGTGATTGAAGCCACATCTTCTGCAGTGCTGCTGCAGCCCAGTGCTTGGGCTGCACAGTCGTTGGCAGTGTCCTTGCCCAGCCTTATTGCCCTTACTCAGGGTTTGCAGAAGGTGTTGCTTTATCTGTTCTTTACCCCCCTCCACCCTGATAAATAGTCTGCCCTGTGCCCTCTAGATGTGAGGAAGAAAAATAGGCTGAAAGAGGCGAAATGCTTTTATTTGTGATATATTAACTTTGTGTAAGATATATTCAAAAGCAGATACTCATTTAAAGGTTATATTTAATATAGCTCTGCTCCAGTTTTTCTTTTTTATTATTTTCTTATACATCTTTCCACTTTCTGAGGCAATGCTCCAGTGACTACTGCAATATAATAGCTGCTTTCTCTCTCAGTACACAATTTGACAGCATTTATTCTTTCCTTCAGTGAACATAATTACTTCACATATGGAACCTGTGATAGCCTACAGGCATCTGAGAGAAACCAGAATCATACAATCTGTCCCCTTTGTGAGCTTAATTTACATTCACAAGTGTCATTTTAATAGTGCTGGCAACATGTAGGATAAAAATTACAGGTCAGCTGCAGCATGTCACAGGGAACTGTGCTTAAGTCAATAACATGGTATTATTACATTCTGGATAATTTTACAAGGTAGATCTCACAGGAGGAATTTGACCCCTATTTCTTTAGTTTTCTGCCTTTCGGTTTCCTCCATAAGGTAATTCATTTAGAAATGGATGTTGCAAACGCGTTGACAAAGAGGTTAGGCTGTAGTAAGCATTTCTAAATCTGAAAGCAACACCTTTCCCTTGCTGTAACTTGCAACAGCACTTTACAATCACCATGCATCTGGCATATTTAAACATTCCCAGTGTTAATTCTTGATTCCTTTCCCCCTCTGATCGATGTAATAGGAATACTGAGGGGCACAGCCTTCTGCCTTCTAATTCCATAGAGTTGACAGAAGTTTCAGCTTGCTGCAACTGATCAGTTTTTAGCCAACTCAAGTAGTCTCGGGCAAGGCATTTTGCAGACATTCAGTCCAAGAAAAATAGCCGGGTCACAGACACGTTGTGTACAGAGCTATATATAATACCCAGTTTAATTTAGATATGTAGAACACCTACAAATAATAGCTAATTTCTCATCCTGGCACCTGTAATATAGAGGGGCAATAAATACTATAATAAACCAACAGGTGATTGATTTTATATTTGGATTCAGCACTTTACTAAACCCAGTCTCAGTTGATTTGCTGGTTTTGCAAACCCCATAATTGACTCTAGTTTAAGTTTTCCAAGTTAGTTTAGGGAATAATCAAGGGCTTGTATAGTTTGTCTATAGGACTTGGATATTCCAAAAGTCCATACATGCACAGACAAGACAAATACCCCCCAGGAGCCTCCCCCTGTGCACACATACGCACACACATCCATTCTCTGGATCGTGCATTCATTTACTCCCCCTCAACTCATCCTTCTCTTGCTGCAAGCACTTTTACTCATTCGAGCAGCACAAAGGGAATAATATCGGCAGTGATTCATTTTCCCATCACCAGCAACACTGGAGTTTGAGTGGGGCTTTTTAATTAAAAAGCTAAAAAACACACCCAAAACCCGCCCAAACCAAACCAAACCAAACAAACCAAGAAGTGTTTTTGTTCCTCTGAGGAGGCCACACAGAACATACTTGAATCCCTACTAAAGAATGTGATAAACTACAAGCAATTGGAATGACCTCTGTGTGTTTTCTTGGTGAGCCTTGTGCTGGAGTGCTCTGTCCAGTGAAAAGATGGAGAGAAATTCAAGTGGGTTCAAAAGGCTTGAAGGGATGAGCTGAGGTCTGGGAAATAATGGGTTTTAACAATGGGAGCCAGGTGGGTTTATTAACTTGTCAAATACTTGGTGTAGTGAAGACGTTACCTGAAGGCTTGTAACGTGGCCAAAGATGTAGCAAAACCAAACACAAACCGGATCAAATAACTGAGATTAAAGCCAGGAAAATGAAGACTTGAGTAAGTTTTCCACTCGTGCATTTTGGAGAGTGGAGGTGATTAGGCACTGGAAGGATTCCTGTTGGGACTGGTGAATTACCTGTCAAAACTCCATGGCTTTCCGAAGGGCATTTCCCACTCAACTGGGGGACTGATGCTAGGTTTAGTCAGTTCTGTTTCATTGTCCATGTTTAAGTCCATCCAGGCCTTAAATCCTCTGAAAGTGCACAGCCAACCTCTGAAGTCTTTCCTTGGGAAAATGTCCACTTGGAGCACTGGGAGATTTTTCCATGTAAGAGTCTGTTAGTCTGTCATAGGGAAGTGCTTGCATTTCAGGTACTGTTTACCTTCGGAGGATGCTCTAGTGTTGTTTTCAGCTCTCAGTCAGGGGTGTAGGCTGGAAAACAAGAGCTACAAAGGGCAGGCTGAAGTGATTCATTCCACTTCTGGAGCTCCCTTAGCATAAAAAGTTCTCTTAGCGATGGACACAACAGCACATACACAAATATTAGTGTTTTAAATGCCTGATGACCTATTGGTTAAACAGTTTTACCAATGAAATAGTGAAACACAAGTATTTTCATTCTTCATGATGATCTCATATGATCTACAGTTCAGTTGCAGAAGTGCTATCGTTTGTTCCTCAGGAGATGTGCCAGAGTGTCTTGTCTGCCTCTCTTCTGCTTCTGTCTTCCCCCTTGGCTGACATTAAGTTTATTACTTGCTTGATTAATGGTTCCCATATCCGGTTTTCCTATTTTGAAGAGGAAAAGAAAGAAAAGAGAAACAAACAAACAAGAAAAGGTTTAGAGGAGACATTTTGCAGACAGGAGCGAGCCAAATACAAGGCCCTGCCTACGAATGGGTATAACTTCTACTCATAAGTTGGCCTGACATCCCACAGGTAGCATAGGGTTATGTTGATAACTTCTGTGTGAAGAGGCTGAACACACAGTAAATGAATCATGTTCTTGGGCATCGGACTTGAGCCTTCCAGCTCTCTTTATGTCAGGTTTTGATGCCAGGCTTTCTGGAGGTCCTTCCACTGTCACTGCAAGTGAAGTCTTTGCTGGCTGGCTTCAGAGAAGTCCTCAGGCAGCACATACCTCATGGCCTGTGGACATAGTCAGTTTTGCTTTAGCAAAGTGAGTTACTATGGTGAGATTGCCCAAAACTGAGTTTCCCTATGGTAGGGAGAAGCCCTGTGCAAGGCTAGGATCATGGTGCTTGGCCGTGCTCTCCTGGTGCGGTACCCGTCCGTACCCCAGCATGGCCCCTCTCCCCTGGTGTGTAGTGTTAGGATGGATGCAGGAGCCTGTATTGGTACACGCCATCTTTCAGGTTGTATTTTCTGAGTGATAGATAAAGGAGAAACCATCTACAGCTTATGTGTGTGCCACTTTAATTTATCACTTAGAGGGTGAAGCTGAACAGAGCCTGTGGTTAATGTAAATGTAAACCAGAAAGATGAAACGTCTTCTCTCCCAAGCTGACACACAATCTTGTTTCTCTTACTCCTCCTCCAAAGAGAAAACCACCCCAGCAAGCTCTTGTCTCTGATTTGTTCATCAATGCAACTTCAAACACCTCCTCCGTGCCTCTGATGTACGTTCGAGTCCCCGTGCCGCTGTGCTGATTCATCTGAGGATGCCCTGCGTCTGTGTGGTTTGGCACAGTATGGTACAGGAGAGGAGCCTGAGAGTGAGAAAGGCAAAGGCAGCGGCATCATTAGGAAGGATTTTTTCCCCCCCCTCATTCTGCTTCTTGTTATTTATTCTTCTCTCCATGTTTCCCTTGGTTATTTCTCTTCCTGAAATGAAAATAACCTGGCAAGAAAACAGGGTTTCCATTCCCATCGTTTGTTAGGCAAGGAACACCAGGCATGGGTTTTTTTTAATGTGCTAACTGACAAATGATTATTCACCAATATTTCTTGTTGAAGCAAGCAGGCTTGCTGACTGTGGTGACATTTTTAGTGATGCTATGACATCCCCCTATCATTTTTGCTTGATTTATCAGTGTCTGAAGGATGATACTGTTGAAAAACTTCCTGTGGCTCTCGTGTTTAAATGTGTATAAGCGTGTGTGTGTGAATCTGTATGAAAATAAGGGACAAAACTGTTAAGATGCTTCTTCTATTTTGGGCTTTTGACTCTGTGTTATGAAATACAAAACATAGCTTTGAATTTCCATGCTTTAAAATGGCATACTTACATAGAGACATTTTGTGATTGAGAGCAGCTCAGCCACAGCCATTCTGTGCTTTGCATCTATTTACTCCTTCTCCAAACTCCTAACTCAGCTTCTCTCATCACTGTCACGGGGCTTTGAAAGGTTAAAGACAGTGTTGGAGAAGCAGGATAATAGTGATGTTGGGGAGCCTATGGGATCGCCCCATAGAAAATGCCCTGGAGAAAAGCCATGCTGAAGGGTTGGGAATGAGGATCAAGAGCACGGATGTGTGCAGCAATGTGTGGGGTGGCTGCAGCACTGCTCTGTGCGCTCGGACAGCCAGGATGAGCATGTGAGTGCTGGGCAGCTACTTGGAGATGCAGCAACCACAGGACCTTGATCCCTTTTAAACTCAGTGGGAGCAAAAGTGTTTCCATTTCCTGGGAAAGCTGCTATTGGAAATTCTGGAATGGAAACAGTGGAATGCTGCAAATGCATGAAAACCAAAGGAGGTAAAGGTTTCTCTTAATTAAGAAGATTAAAAAGCAAAGGAGCCTGGAAATGGAATGCCACCACAGCTCCTTTGCTATAGCAGGAGCAGATTTGCTAAGGGGAGGACATGTCCAGTCCTTCTTCTCTCCTCTGGCACCCAGGTTGCTCTGCCTGGGTGAAATGTTTGTACTCCAAGATGTGCAATCCAGCTTGGATTGTACAGCCCTTCATATGTACAACCATAGAATGGTTTGGGTTGGAAAAGACCTTAAGATCATTCAGTTCCAACTCCCTGCCATGGTGTTGCCAATCCAGCCACTGCAATTTTATTCCCCCCTTGATTTTAATATGACAAAGGTGTGTGGTGCTGGCAGTCTTAGAGAGGTGCATCTCACCCATCATCTCCACCTTCTCCAGACATACAGATGCTTTCCAGCTCCCTGAATCAGGTCCACAGGGGTTTGTTTGTTGTATTAAACCCAAGGTTAAAGTGGCACAGACAGAAGGGACAAAGCACTTTATTCCAGGTAGGCCCTCAAAATCAGAGCGGCTGTCAACAAGTTGTCTGGAGGAGAGGAGTGGGGAAGGGGAAGGCAGAACACATCTTAGGACCCCTTTATGTGATTTGTGGCCATTTAGTCTTCAATAAAAGGTGGATGCTTTCCATAGCAACTAGGGCAGCCACCTCTGAGATAGATAGCCATTGCTTTAATAAAGACAGACGATGGCTGGAGAAAGTCTTAACATGTAGAGCTTTTACAGTGCAGTCCAAGCAAACAATCACCATGAAGAAGAAGTCATGTTGTCCTAGGAAGGGTGTAAGAGCTAATGCAGGATGCTGCCAGCTTTCCCTGCCTCTGCTGCATGCTTGCTCTTGGAAACTGCTGCTAAGTGGTTGGAACTGGGTGTTATTTAATGGTGCAAGCTGTTAGAGCTTGTCCCAAACTCCCCACATGCACATCGAGTCACTGCTTTCCTGAAATCTTATGCCTGGCAGGTATTGTCCTGAAATGCACCTTTTTGCTTTAATCCCCCTTAATCTTGTAGAAAGATGCAGTGCCTCTTTGCTTGGGAAGTCTTGGGGATGCTCAACAGATCTGTGGGTTTTTATTCCCTTACCCCAAGAACACGTTGGGGTCCCTTACGGTGAGCAGGTTTGGATATGAAATGCTGGTAGATCTACCTCAAAGAGGATGCTCTGATTTGCAAGATTTGAAGCAAAAGGTTTATTGAGGAAGTATTAGATTAGTCACCGATGAATTACAGTTGTCAAGTATTATTCACCTGTAATGAGAGTGAATTCTTCACTCAAGTTTCATAGCAAAATAACATTCTTTTTCAAATAGAAGTAATTTCAATCAAGTAAGACTTTCTAATACCACCATCTGTACAAGTAAATTACTTTCAGAGTAATTAAATATGCATATCTGCGCTGTGTACTGTACTGATGAAACAAGCTTTATGGATGCAATATGCTTATAAATCCCTTAGGTATTAAAAGATGAAGAATCCATGGCATTTTGCATTCATAGAGCCATGAATAAGAGAAAAAAATGGTTTTTTTTCCTGTTGCATCATTTTGGGGAATATCTTTTTTTATTAACTTTTCCTGCTTAATTAATATCTTTTGCCAAATAGCAAATACGATCCCCGTATTTATTAGGCTGACATTTCCTGGAGACTTAAAGCTCTATGAGAAACTCCAGCATTGTATGTGCCTGGATTCATGATCGTGACACAGACGCTCATCTCCCGCAGGTTCCCAGGAAGCAGAGCAGTGCAGTGAAACTGAAATCATTCTGTTCCCTGAATTCCTTACCGCTGGACTTGCCCTGCCATGAAATAGCACTGCTCGGCCAGTTGGGATGCATGGGCACAGCCCTTCGTGGGATCATCAGCCCAGAACAAATACAAATACAGACAGGAACAATAACAGTGAGGTACATCCGACCTATTCTCCCACCTTGCAAGACTTTGTCGTGGGTACCAGAGTAGCGACTGCCTGTTTGTGGTTGTGCAGACAGATGGGACAGTTCATTAAAGCTGGAAGGGAAAGAGAAACCAAACCTCAAAACACGGTGCTGTTGGTGGAGCCTTCAGTGACTAAATGCCTTCTTTCTGCTCACAGTACATTATGCACGGTGTATGTAAAACACCGGTGTAGAGGGGAGCTTAGGAGGTTTGCTGGGAGCATCTGAGTACTGCAGAAATGTTTGCTTAAAGAAGTGCCTGGAGCCAGTTCTGCAGAGCTCTTCAGAAGCAACCTGAAATCCCAGCTGGTCACCCCTTCCAAAGCAGCAAGCATGACTGTCTGCTGCTACCCAAAAGCAAGAGTGAGCTCAAGCATCATGACACACGGTCAGTGCAACCTCTGCTTGCAGGTCAGCCGCTTTGTGCTGCACAACGTGACTGATCCGTAGGTATTTTATGCCAGTGCAACATTTCTTATGGAAGACAAAGAGATTCCCTGTTGTCAAGAGATTTAGTCTATGTACAGCACTTTTATCTGCTCAGGAGGCTGGCAATGGACATAGGACAATAGATCAATTCTGTCTGGACGCCTAAGGTAAAATAAGAAATGGTGACCTGAAATGCATATAAAGAGGGAATGATGAGGACTTGATTTCTCTCCTCTAAGCCCTGTGCTAACATGTGTGAACCAGCAGATTATGTCACCCCTTTGGGACCTGCTTATGTGTGGTTTAGGTTATGCTTTGTGATAGATGGACTTAGATGTTTCTGTAGCCAAGAGGAAAACTAGTAGAAATGTGTGTCAGTTGACAGTCCAGAAAGTATTGAAGCTTGAACATCATTTTTGACCTAGGAGAAGGTACTAATTTGATGAAAGATTCAGTTGCATCCAGTCTAATCGTGCACATGCGTTATGCTGGAGGTAGCCACTCTCTGCATGTGCTCTCTTAACCTCTCCTTTGGGTGTCTTGTCATCTTTGTCTCCATCCTGTCCCTGAACCCCA
Source organism: Coracopsis vasa (assembly GCA_026283785.1). Classification (NCBI taxonomy): domain Eukaryota; kingdom Metazoa; phylum Chordata; class Aves; order Psittaciformes; family Psittacidae; genus Coracopsis; species Coracopsis vasa. The sequence continues at coordinate 27,073 of JANHGB010014533.1, read as the reverse complement.
GCCTGCGAACACCAGCCTGCAAGCCCCAGCATCTCCATGTGCTCTGTTTTCTGGAGCTACCACTGGAAGACAGAACCACCTTGTTTAGCAGATTTTCTGGCAGGGTTGAGATTTGAAAGGAAACAAAAGTGGGAATTTGGGTGTGGATGTGCTGAGTGAATCCTTGAGAAATAGGCTTTGGCAGGTAGCCGTGTGGGATTGCTCCTAGGAGGGCTGTATATAAGTCTTTTATAGTACTATTGAGCAGACCTGATTTGCAGGTCAAGGTTTGGCCTGTAATAGACCATTTATACAATAATACTGCTTTTAGGCAGTGAAGTCCAGGTTGGAGTTTTAAGAGAGCCCTACAGCAACAGCCCTAGGACATAGGCAAAAGAAACTATCCATATTCAAGAAGGGAAAACTAAAATGTAGATCTCTGTTCAGTTCCTGAATGCGTGCTTGGTTGTGACCACTTTGCCAAGTTTAAGTCCAGGTTTGTGCTAAAGCATTCTCAGATCAGCATTGTTAGTGTAATGTAGCACAATTCCCAGTAATTAGGGAATGGATCTTCTTGTGTGCTTGAAAATGGCATGGACATTAAAATCCTTCTTGTGTCATGGTCTCTTGGGTTTAGGTTGTCTCCAGTTCTCACAGAGGCTGGAGCATTATTTTCCATACCCTTTTTCCCCCATTTAGCTTCTAGGTACTTAGACAAAATTGAGGGAAGAAGCCTTTACCTGAGAACCTTTTTACTGGTTGCTGTGCTTTTAAACCTTTAAAAGCTTTTGCTGAAAAGGTACCTATTTTCTTATCACTTCTCTTTTTCCCTCTCCAGAAAAAGGGCATCATTTGAAGTTCTTCTTTGGCAGCTGTATTTCATCGTGATACATTATGTCAGGGCACATCAGTTACATGACCATTTTATGGGAAGAAAACCCCCACCCTTTTAGATGACCCTGTCTGCAGCCCCCTTTAAAACACAGTGTGTTTGTCAAGGAACTCTTCAACTATCAACAGCATTACGATACTTGGAATATCATGGGTGTAATGGCTTCATCTTAGTGATGTAAATGCTACTTAAGGGAGGAATATAGAATTTAATGTGATGAACTGCAAAAATGTGATCATTTTCACCCTTTACTGATGTTTACTTTTCGGTATTGGGTTTCTTCTCTTTGTAACCAAACTAATCCCGTGCTCTTCCAGCTTTTACCATCAAATGAATTGAGATGAAAATGAGGTACCTCGATAAAAGTGGGCTTCAGGCGTCGCGCGCTAAGCATTGTGCGTTTCTCTTTGCTCTGATCCTCCAGCACACATCAGATTTCACCTCTTCACCTTTGAACAAGATTGCACTAACTTTGATCTTTTCAATGTTGCTCAACTCCAGGGAAGGAGCAGGGACTTGAAACCGTGTGATCATTTATACCGTCAGAAAGGAGGAGGAAAAAGAGGGGAATTGAAAGCATGACCTAAAAGCTGTGGATTTTGAACACGTGCGTCAGCTTTTGTAGCGAGGGTGTTGTGTTTTAACATCAAACGCTGCCTCCGTGGGTAGAACAAAACAAAATGTGGATTACTGTAAAAGCACAGAGAATTGTTAAACAGATATCCCATTTTATGTCAGCATTTTTCCGCCCGAGCGATGCGGCTATCCGTTCCCAGGTCAAACATAAGCTTACTGCTTTGCTTATGGCCCAAACCTGTTATTTGAGCCTCTCTACTTCGGTGGTATTAATTCATGATACTGACAGTGAATCTGGTTTTATAACTGTTATTATCTGAGCAAAATAACAAACTCGGTTCTTTATTTCCTCTTCGAGTCTGAGGACGGGTAACAGTGGGAACAAAGTTAAAAGCATGGTATTTGTAAGACCGTGCATGGTTTAGCAATGTTCCTGCACTCATTGCCACTCACTGTGGTGGGGTTTTGCTCTTATTTTGGTATCATTAGGGGGGTATTTTTTGCTATTGCAAGCCAGATTTTCACCTAAACACTTGATTTTCTATCGCAGAACCCTATTTTAAACTGCCCTTTACCTTCTGAAGAACAACGTGGCTGCAAGGTTTGAGGAAGTTTCATCAAAATTCTGCTTTTAAAAAGTGATCAAAGTTAATCTTTTTGTCTGTTTTCTTGCCCAGTTTACTTGGACTTGCATTGTTCCCTCCCTGTTTTCTCTGCTGAGACTGCAGTTGTTCAGGGATGTTCATGGTAAGCAGCTCTTTGCGTCCATCCTCTCGCTTTATTCTGGGGTTGCTTTTGCACAACAGTGCAAACAGGAGCAGTTTCCCCCTTCTAGGATGTGCTGTTCTTTGAATTTGCTTCCATTAACAAGCTGTTGGAAGCAAGTTAATGCCACATTAATTTACTCTAACATCTGATTCTTCCTGCCTATTCTCAGGGTTGCTTAGACAACAAATCATCGCCTAAACGGTATCTCATAAAAGGTCTGAAGTCCCCTTCCCCCAGATTGGTGCAACTGTGGTTATTAATTCAGAAGAATAACTTATGTAACACTAAACTATTGGCCACAAAAGGAATAAAGTAAAAGATGTTAGTATACTATATATGGTTAAAATTATTAACAGACCTAATCTGTACAGAGATCCTTGAGGCTGTTACTTACAGGGACCAAGTAATACAATTTCAATTCAACAACTGCTTTCCACTCTCCTTTTTCTATCCAGTTTTCCGGGTGTCAGGAATCAGGCACCTCAAGTCATGTTTCATTCTCTAGTTTCCCTGAAAACATCCATGTACACGTTGAAGTTACTGGATGTATGTGCTGATAAAGGTATTTGCCTACCCACTCCTTCTCAGGAGCCTTTGATTCCTTATGGGCTGAAGCTTTGTTGGGTCTTCCGTTTGCTACTTCTCATAACTCCTTTGGGCCTGATTTTTCTAGGCTAATCAAATAAGTTGCTTTGAAAAGTACTTTATTTTCTAGCCTCACCATCATGTACACCTTTTGCAGGTAGGCTTTACTTCTAAGCAACTTCTACAATGGCCATGGTCACCAAGGGACTGGCACCTACTTGAGCATCACCTTGAGAAGATTGTGATGGAGCAACCTGGGCTCTTTGGTAATACAGGACATTGGCAGCTATAGCAGAAAACTTCAGGTTCTCTTGACAAATGACAGGAACAGGGGGATAATGTCAGTGTAAAATCAGGTAAGTGGAAATGGCCTAATCAGAAGTATTCCTGAAAGAGCGATTACTCACTGTCAATTTGGGGGAGAAAATAGGACACACTGTCAAAGCTGACCCTCTTCATGTGTGCACTGCTGCAGTGCGTGGCCAAATATCATCTGCAAGTGAGACACAGGCTATTGCTTGCAGACCTCAGGGCCAAGCAAATCCTCTTTTATCATCCCTAGGGTACGCAAACTTGTGGTTTAGTGGGGTTTTGGGGTGAATATCTTGATCCAAGTTTAGGAGCATTATTCCACTTCAGTGCCATTCTTCTTTCTTTCCATTTTCCTATTTTTCTTTCCAGGAAAAAGTGCACAACACTGAATTTTTAAAGTAATACATTATAACTTTAATATTCCTGAGTATATACAAACCACTACACTATAGTATATAAGACAGTACCTCTCTTAAAGGCACTATTATCTATATATGTATTTTTTAGAGGAGTTGGTAGTTAAAAGCTGTCCTTATTGCACCGAGGAAGTAAAATCCACACTTGTTAAGCTCTTATTTCATCCTCTTTCCTATAGTCTCACCTTTCTGGCCCTGCTAACTTTCATGTCCATAATGAACTCCATTTAGCTTCCCTGCAGTAGGACCTTGGCTTTGTTAATCACTGACCCAGCGGCATGAAGCTGCATAGGAGAGCAGGTTCCCAGTTTTTTTTCCTGGGGGGATTTTCACTTCTTCCTTCAGCAGTTGTAACTTCTAAGGAGCTGCAGAACAAACATGTAGAAAAGATCAGGAAGAGGGCCTGGAAAAAATAAGGTTTAAAAGATGTCTCATTGTGCTCAGTCCTGCACTGGCAGCCGGGTACAGACTGACGGCTGCAATCTCAGGAGGAGCTAATGAGATTAGTTCTTTGGCAGCTGATTGCTTGATGCTGTCTTCTGTGGTGTCAGTCTCGTCTCTTCCTTTCAGTAGGCACAGATAAACTTCTCATGGAGATCAGCTGGGACCTCATGGCAGAAACCTCATTTAAAACAACCGCTAATGACTTCACCTTGGCCCAAGTCACAGCACAGCAGCCACCTCCTCCTCCTCCAGCCCTGCTGGGAGTCAAAGGCATTTCCTGGGCTGAATGACCTCAAGCCTCTTCCTGTTGCTCCTTCTTTGCTTGGCTCAGCATGTGTGTCCCTTGCTCTATGTAAATACACCTGCATGCTCATCTTAGCACTATTCCTTTTTCTCAACCAGCTGGAGGTACTGGTCCCTGCTCAGGCTTTGAGACTCACATGTTTTACTTCATACATGCCTATAGTAATTTTCCAGCTGGGGATTTTTTCCACCATATATATATATGCATATATATATATAAAAATATATATATAAAAGGTTTTATATATATATATAAAAGGTGTTATATATGTGTGTATATATATATATAAAAGGTTAATATGTCACATACGTGCTACTCAGCTACTGGTGCATTTCTCGGGGCTAATTCCTTTCTACCTGTGCAGGCAGAGTGAGGGCAAATCAGGTGAAAAAGTAGAGTGGTAACAATTCATACTTGGTTTGCTGTGGCCTAAATGACCACTGGATTTGTGAAGCGGTGAAGAATCAGCCCACTGTGACTGAGAGCACAAACACAACACGGTTGGGAAGGCCCAGCTTGGGTGCTGTGCCATGCTATTGACATGCTGATAGACCTGGTGATCTGCTTCAGGTCATCAGACTGCTGGAGACTGTTCGTCCTCTCCTCAGAGGATTTGTGAGATTCCCTAGGATGCTGCAGGGACACCCTGTGTGTTGGGTTACATGGAGAGCCTCTGCTGGGAAACAGTGATAGAAGTGTGGGGACAGCAGTCCTGTTAGAGGACTGGAAAGGTGCTGGGATGCCTTCTAGTACAGAGCCATCACCCTTTCTGTTTCTTTTTCATGTTAAACACCCTGAAACAAAGCTGCTTACTCTTTGCTACCAATCATCTCCCTGATCTTCAGTCTACTCCTAAAAGGCTGCATCAGCCTTTCCCTGCACTGAGCAGTAGATTTGAACACAAGCTGAAAATAACAGGGCGTAAGATGGGGAGCACACAACCCTGAGTGCTGTACGCTTGATGTGGTGACCCCACTTTATACGTTCAGCAAGGTGATCTAACATGCACATAACTTCAAAGCACGTCCTGTTAAAATAGGGGGAGTGCTATTTGTGTGTCTAAATACATGTGCATGTTAAAGTGCTCTGCTGGGTTAAGGCCAGGACATTCAGCAGCATGCAGACGTCTCCAAAGACAAACTGCAAAGCAAGCCACAGTCAGTCCCTGTTACATGGAGCACAGTCCAGCTTTTCAAAGGCTACTTTTGATAATTAGGTATTTTGTGTACTGTGGCAAGATGTGAATTATCAAACCGCTCAGAATAATGCAGTTCAGGCAGGGTGGCCTTGAAATGAGACCCCTAGCAGGGAGGTTGTGCTGTATAATGGTAGTACAGTACCATTTGTTTCAACACATTTAGCGCTTCAGAATGGGATTTTTCTTGTTAAACACCAGATGTTCTACTGACCCAAGTGCTGACTTTAAAAGAAGACACAATAGAATAGTGCGTCAAGGTCAACAGCACAAATTAATCTGTATTATCATGCTGTCATATTATACTGTATGCCCCGTACGAGCAAGATCTATGGCTAGTGCTTTCCTTACATGCAACTCAATGGGGTGTTTCAGAATAGAGATTTTGAGCTTCCCAAGCCCTCAAATCCCCCTGAAAGAAAACTGATTCTTGCTTTGATAGTTTCAATTGTAAATGTAACATCCGTGCAGAGGGTATGGGACGTGTGGGGATGTAACTGTGATCTCGCAGCACCGAAGAGACACGCAGCATCGCGATGAAAAGTACGTCTGTTCATTGTGGATTCTGCATTTAAGGACCTTTCTTTGGGTTGCTTGGTTGTCTGCCTTTTCCTCTTGCCTTCAAAGATTTTATAGGACACAAATGAATAACCATTTACAAACATTTGAAGGAATAATTTACCTGAAAGAGGTGCTTTTGTCTCCGTGATGCCCCGTATCCCTCCTCTTCCCTGCCCTGTGACTTCTAAGCTATTGCTGCAAGATGGCAGGATGTCAGTGCCCCCCAAATTGAACCCGTGATTTGTTTTTCTTTGATTTATGGGCTTGTAGTCAATAAACTTTATAAAGGAAAGTATCAGGCTGAGCAATCAATCAAAGATAAGCAGATTCTTGTCCTTTAAAAGCATTTCACCCCGGTAAGCAAGCGCCTCATTCATCTTTTACAACCCCTCTTGCAGCTTTCAGCTGAGAAAGGGCTTGCTGCTGACTACAGCCCCTTCTGCTCAGAAGGCTTGCATCTGAGCTGAGGCTTTTTAAACTCATTGCAGCAGTGTGCTCCCCTTCCATGTTACTTGCTATCTCTAAAAGGGCAGATTGTTCGCATGTTGTTACTGAAGGTAAATCTCCTTGCTGCGTAGAGAGGCGAAGGCTTGTGTTTGAAACCATCAGAGGCACGGACTGCTGTTTGGCAGAAACACAATTCCTTTTCTTTGTTATTTCACAAAACAAAACATAAAACACGATTCCCATTTGTTCTTTTGGTAGTATCTGAATTTCCCTTGGAGTAAGGCAAACGTTATCCTGCGTGTTTCGCTCCTCTGAAGCACAGATGGTGTGCATATGCAGATTGGTGATTTTCTAATCAATACAGTGACGCTTGGGAATATATGTGAGTATTGTAATAACGCATTAGTCGGGAGTGATGTTGTAACACACTGAGATCATACACATAAATCTAAGGCACCATGTCTAGACACCCCAGGGAAGATGGCATGCCACGGGTTAGAGCAAGCATTAAGGACCTGCAATATTTCATATATGATGGGAAAATAATGCAATTTGCAGGCTTTAATAAAACCATTGGGGAATTAATTTCGCTAAGGGGACACTCGCTCCCAAAACATCCACGTGCCTGCCTTTGCTGCACGGATAATCAGAACGAGAGACACTTTCACCTGCTATCTCAGGCATAAACACAGCGCAGGATGTGTGAATTGTGCTGTAGCTTTAATGCGCTGAGTATGAAAATAATCCCTTTATAGGTAGTGCTTTAGCGGTATAAAACTGCATTATGCAAACAATGCACAGACAGCAGCAGCCCCGGAGATTCAGAAGTTGAACAGCTTATAAATTAATCTCATAAGTGTGGATTTGAGCATGCTCAGGGAGTGCGCTCTGCTGTGAAACCTGACCAACCTCACCCGCCCCGTTTTAATTATTAGCTTTTTGATGATCTAACGTTAAAAGAAAGTGTGTGATTTACGACTCTTTGCATGTAGAAGTTTCCTTTCTCTGAAAACATCATGTTTTATGAAGCATCTTTGCTACCTCTGGCTGCTTTTGGTGGTTTTTCTTCTCTCTGCAAAGCTCTTGGCATATAATTTTCATCAGCCAACCTCCTTTCGTGTATTTTTGCCAGCTGATAACTACTCACAAGCAAGTAACTTGCAGTACTGTGCCAGGAATGTTGTGATAAAAATGTCAATTTAAACCTGGCCAAGGATGACAATCATAACTATTTCCAAGTGAGAAACTTGAGCAGAATACATAACACAATAGTACTTTTTGCTTTCTGCCAGTGAAATACGTGCTGGAACTCAAGAGGTTCCTATAATGATAACCCTTGCAGTCAAAACCTCACTGGAAAGCTGGCTGCATTGGTAGCTCCATCGGCCTCATCGTCTCTCATCACCTGAAAAGCTGAGGGTAGGAAATCTTCACTACACCTGAATGTATTTCATTAAAGTATAATCAAGTTGAATGCTGGCTGTAATCAATCCCATTAATTCTGCAGCTATAGGAATTAGTGAATGAGGTTGCTCAGGTTTTGCAAACAGTGACAGTGCTTTATATCCTAACTGAACTGTGTTTCAGGGAATAAGAGGTGCCCATGGCATGGAGCAAACCCAAACATGTCAGTGTTTTCCCCTCCCCTCATCACTCTGTTCTTCTCTACTCTGTAAAGACACTCACTGAGTCCTGGTTTTGGTCAATCATCTGATGTGAAGATACTTTGAACCCAAAACCTGAAGTGTTGAGACATAAGTGATATATTAAAATGCACAAGAGATCCTTGGAAAAGGTGGGATGTCAGAGCTGGGACCATGGCATGGCCAACAGTGCTGCTATGCCTCCATGGATAGACCACCACCTCCTTCAGAAGGTAAAGCTCTACTTATGCTTAAGCTCTTCCCATATCAAAGTAAGGTTTCATCTTCTAAGACCTTCAGGAAATCTTCCCATCTACCTGGTGCTACATTATTATTACTATTATTAGTAGTAGTAGTAGTATATATTCGTTTGCACAGTCCTCATAATAACTCCATCAGTAGTATCATCCTGTAACCTTATTTTTGCCCTCAAGTAATGTTTTCTATTCTCTTCCTCTCTCCTTCACTTTCCCTTACTCTGGCACTTGATCTTGGTTGAGTTTCTGCTGTGTTTCTATCATCACTTCATCTGTGTTTATTATTTTCATCCTTTATGTCACAGTATCCAAAGTCCATCCATTTTAACCAGTCTCAAACATACTAATGTTTTAATTTGGAGATGGTTTTGCTAATATCAGTCCTTGTGAAGGAAATAATTATCAGGTTCAATAAATACAATCTTCGCCATTGGCTAGAATAGAAACCAAATCCTGGATTCTTCTTTTCTGTGGAAGCTACCATAGTTTAATTTCAGCCTTTTCTCCCTATTAGATGGATCTTTGCTGTATCTGTTAGTATATATGGAGAGCTTCCACACAGCAGCTCTGGGTCATGTACATCTTAGTTTCTAACTCCTGCCTGCATCCCACCCTGTCTGCCCTTCAACTTGCATTCCTCCTCTTCCTCATGGAGATCTGCAGTCAGAGGGAATGGGCACAGAGGCTCCACCGGACTGTCGGAGACGATCATTAAAGCTGGTCATAAGGAATAACTTGTCATCCTGCAGGAATATCAGACATGAGACAGAGCACTTTAACCTTGCTTGACCTTCTGCTGTGCTCTTTGACTAATTAGATGAATGGGACTTTCATTGGTGTTTCTGACCTAGATCTTTTACATGGCAGTTCTGTGTATCTGAGCAGCCTAATGCCTCACGTTTTGGAAATCAATGCAGCTTTATCTATTTTTAAGAAGCCAGAAATGTTTTTTAGGCTCACTATCACATCCTATAAATAATATTGATTTTGTTTAGCCTGAAAAACTATCTAGTTCTGAATTGGCTCGCCTTGTTAGTCAAACACAGTTCTTAGGTGTCCAGGCATGATTCTCATGCGTCACACTGCTTTTGTCCCCTGTGGTATATGGAAATCTGATGTCAGTAAGTTGAGAATGGGATCTCCTGCACATAAAGCACATCTAAATTTTCACTTTATGGAGGGTTTTCAGACTCTGGGATTCAACTGACAAATACAGGAAAGCATTCAGAGCAGATTGTGCAGCCTCATGTTACCTCAGGTGATGCAGACATTATGGGACAGTGATAGGCATATGCAACATTAAGCAAGCCTTAAATAGTGTTATATGAATTGCACTGGCTAGGCTGAACAGAAGAAGTTAACAATTGATTTTGTGTTCATGTACATCTTGAATACAACCTTTTTGTGGTAATTATTATCCTTCCATCCTTCCATTGCTGGAGCTACAAATACTCTGATTGCCATTTGTGATGTTCTGAAATGCAGATTTGAAGATACCCAAATAATTACATGCAAGGTTAGGGTCATTGCTCCATCTGTTGTCTGCTGTGTTTGACACAACTATTATTATACTGCATGTACAAATAGAAAGGACAAGTACATTGATGCTCCTTGCAGGTGTTTCAGATGCTTCTGAACCTGACTTCTGCAGCCTGTTGGCATTTCCTTACCGTGTATTGCAGACTTGTGCACCAGTGTTTGCCCAGTTTCCACTCTGAACACAATGCGTGATGTAAGTAATCCAGTTTTCAAATCAAGTCCAATGCGACAGTGTTTTAAAATACGTTTCTCATTATCCAACTCTCTAACAAGGTTCTTACCCAATCCTTTGGATTGTATGGTAAATAAAGACCCATTTAATCTGTTTACATATAAGATGCAAAATCCGGCTTTGATTATCCTCTCATAACAAATGTTTCACACTTTAGGTATCAAATAGATTAGCTGAAGATTGACTCCATGTAAGTACAGAATCAATTCAGATAAAAAATCAGGTGTGATAGTGATTTTCAAGGCTTTTTTTTTATGTTAGCCTTATAGAAATGCAAGTGAGAAAGTGGTTGTTGTCTTTCTCTTCTGGGGTGTTGGTTTGTGTATTTTTCCTTGCAGCTAGCTCTTTAACTTTTACTGTTATTTGCCTTTCTTAGTGAAATATCAGGTGGTTCGATTACATTTGATGCGGGAAGAAAATAGGAATGACCAGAAGGTCATTCTGTGACTTTTTTAAGGAAACAAGCCAGAGGAGCTCAACAATTCCAGAAATTAAGGTATAATATTGTTTTCCTAAAATTCAGCATAATCTCCTGGCTTTAAAACTTCCTGTTTGAAAAAGCACAGCAAGCCGATTTTGTGTAGAACCTAACGAGAAAGTATTCATTCCTTCCTGTCAAGGGGATGCCCATAAGAATTAGTGGTAGGCGTCTAAATGCAGAGGTAAGTAATAAGCAGGTATTGACTTCTATTGAGATCAGGATCGAGATTTGTTGACCCAAAGAGGTTACAATTGACTGAGGAGTGGGGCAGTAAATCTTGTTATTGAACAAAAAGCTAAAGTCAATATATGTATTATTATAAACATTTTTCTTTTGGAAGAGATAATGAGGGCGGAGTGGTTTAAGGCTTTAGACTTCTATGGCCACAATAGCATCCAGCATCTATTATTTAGTCAAAGGATAGAGAATGCTTGTGTGTTTTGGGGGGGTTTGTTTTTAAAGAAGATCTGTTGAACTATTTATTCCATTTTAGAAGAGCACAAAAAAGACGTGTTGTGATTTTTATATAACTCAAGATTTCAATTGTATTCCTTATTGAATAGTGTTTTCTGCACAAAGCAAGGATTTACTTGTTCATAAAGGTGGAGACAGCAAATGCTCTTTCAGTGCTTTCAAACATCCGCTAATATTAATCCACGAGTTGTATTTTTATGATTCTTATGGTTTAGTCCCTTCCATTATGCTCTGGTCAGTGCATTACATTTTAGATTATTACTTGGAATAATAGAGGAGTCAGAGCACAGAAGAAAACAGGAATCCATCCAGCTGAAGATATTAAGCTTATTAATTAAAATCACGTGTATCCCATATTGAGAGCGACTGTGTGAAAAAATCACTGTTGAATTACTGGTTTATAACATTTAATATCTTCCACATTGGTGGCACTGCTTGCAATGGCATTCAGAGCCTTGAACAGCTCCACTGTGGCCCATGGCTGGGACCTTTTCCCTGCCATGTGCCTCCTTATCTCTCCTGCAGCACAGAATGGCATAGGACTGATTTCAAATCCCTTCGTCATTCTCCTGGTGGGTAATGGGCTTGGAGAAGTTCTCTTCCTGACTCTGTATAACCTCAAAACCAGGTATCATCATGGCCATTACCTGCTGACCTCAGCATCTGGGAAGAGACCTTGGGAATTGTATGTCCCACAAGAGCAGTATTTGCAAATTCACTGCAAAAAAAAGGGCTTATTCTGGATTGAAAACTATTTCCTCTCTCTATTTATGCATGTTCTGCTCTGGAAAATACAGGAGGGAAGGGCAATTGTTTCATCCGTAGTTTTGCCCCATAAGAAACATGCATATTAGCACTTTGATATAAATGATGTGACCTGCAGGCCTCAGCTATCTACAAAGCTGAGAAGTGTGTAAGATCATCCAGCCGTGTTTGGCCCACCTTATTGCATTTGCTGTCTGCTGATGAGTATAAATCAATTGCCATTTCCAAGCTATTGTAAAGGCTGTTGATTCAAATCTTTGGTAGCTATAAAGTTTCCCACAGATTTATCCAAACCTGCTGAAGCGTCATTCCTGTCTGCTCACAAGACAGATTCCAGCCTTCCTCTATGGATATGCGTGCTGTTTGATGGCACATGAATTAGCATGGCTACTTGCTGGTACCGATGTGGTCATGGTGACAGTTGCTGATACAGGTCATTAGATGGAAATAAAGGATTTCAACTAAGTTAATGGTGAAAAACATCTGAATTGAGTAGGAGCAGGGCTGAGGATATCAAATGGTGCTTTAATGTTTCCAACTTCAGCATTGTCAGGTTCTGAGTTGTGGCTTCTTTATGTGGGGAGATTTGTGTGGATTCTGGTTGTATGTATTTTGGGTGTGAGCTGCCTGAATGCCTTTATGTGTGCTGATCTCGATGTAAAATGTGCTTGTAGCAAGTGAACTGTAAGCTGGATTTGTGAAGTAGAAGGGAAAATCTACTTATGATGACATCCTTTTTCTGAAGCTCAGGCAGGCCAACTCTGCTCCTCCTGACCGAGATACCCCTTTTTGTATAAGAGAGAATTAAGCACAGTGTTAACAGGTAATACAAACATAATTATTCAATTGCCAAATGCTGGGATGAATGTCCCATCTGAAAATGACATCTTCTAGTTCAAAAACAGTGTTTCTGTACTCATTTCCCCATAAGTGCAACATGACCCATTTTGGTCTTAATAAGCTGGTTTGTCTTTATAATACAAGGTAACACGGTATCAGAGCAGTGCCATGCAGATAAATGTGGCTTTTAGAAGAGATATGCTAAGATGGTTTATTGGTGCATCACAAAAGCAGCCGTGATTGTTGAGATCACAGTTTGCTCCTCCTGGTTTTCCAGTGTTCAAACTAGAGATGTGCTGCTCTCGCCATGGTTTGCCAGAGTGGGATTAATAGACAATAATGTCAAGCCAGACCAACTTAAACTGGTGAAAAGCGACTTAGTTCTTTAAAAGGGGATGGGAATAGTGGGTTGTGGGGGTAAAAATCCTTCCAGCATCATAAGCCTTGGAAGTGCAAGGAACCTTTATATTATAGTCAGTGGGGGATGATTGAAAAACGGGAAGTTGAAGAGCAAAAGTGGGATTCTGGCTGATTCTTGATCTTGCTGGGGGAGGCTGTGCTTTGATTTCTGCTGGGAAAGCACAGTGCACACCTGTGGTATAACATAAAACACTACGTCCTAATGAGAATAAGACCCTGAATTTTCCCGCTTTAGCTCTGGCCCAGCCCATGCCTAATGAAGCAGTGAGTGTGTGATGGCTTTCATTCAGCTCTTTGTGGCTTGGCTTGCAAGTGTGTGGAAATCTGTACCTGTTGCCCTTGGCATGTATATTCTGGTGCTGCTCTTGGTTGTTTTGAGGAGGAAGACTAATAATGTTCCATTAAAACAAGTTCACTCGTCAGGCCAGATTATTGTGTTTTCTTTCCTCCCACAGTTGCAGCCTTATTGTATTTAATGGCACAGTTCAGGGTTTTTCTCTCTCTGCTCCTTGTCACTCAGAGGTATTTAAAAGAGGATTTAAAACGGCTATTTTTTGTGCTTAATCCTTGATCCCTTTTGCCCCCCGCCGAAGCTTGCTTATTCACTGGAAATAGCAACCTAAATCCACATTTTACAGCTCTAGTTTAGAGTCATTTTTTCTTATGCCTTTGCCGTATAAATGCTTGTTCAATTCAGACATTCCAAATTAAAGTGAAGTTGCCAATGGAAACGGGTGACTCATTATACAATGAGTGAGGACAAATGAAAAGGTGCCTGCTTTTAATAATCAGCAGATACTGACTTTAGTTGAGGTCAGGATCACAATTTATTAGCCCAAGAGGTAAATATTGACTGAAACTTTGGGTGCCTTTCTTTTTTTCCCTCCTTTCCTGATAGCCCAGACAAGGATTTACTGAACACCTCCATCTGCCTGCACAGGGAGATGGAGATGTGTGCGTTTTGCCTGCAGTTTGATGCTTGCCTTTTGTGCTGGCGCTCTCAAGGGTAAAACGATCTCTGGTGTAGTTTAGAGGGGTATTTAAAATCACGCTCATTGCTGTCTCTTTGTCAGTGATTCTGTTCTGACAAGCCAGAACCTTTCTCCTTCAACAAGGTTTTGCTTCTGAGGGTTTCATGATTGCAGCCCCAGCCTGGCTGCCTGCATTCTGCCTCCTGCCCTGGCCGTCTTCTCCCTTACTGATGTCTCAGAGCCCCTTTTCTCACCTGAAAACACCAGGGTGTTGCAGCAGCCCTCAGAAAGGTGCTCCTTGTGCTGCTGACATCCTATTCACTCTCAAGAAAGGGTTCTTCTATTGAATTACTTGCCTGCTGTAGAGCGCCTTGTTTGGCTCAAATGAGCCCCCTGAAACTGCTGTTCTGCTATATCCTACTTGGAAAACCAGGCTTTGCCAAGTTCCCTCCATCTTTGACTCCTCCATCCTTCCAAGAGGCTGCAGTGTAGGCTCCATCCTCACATGCTGGTACACATGCAGTTGACACAGGTGACAAGTTCCTTAGTACAACCCTTCTAAGGCAGTTTGTACTGAAAGATATGTTTTGGATTCCTGAGGCATTTATGACCCTTTTCTGAGTAGGGCTCTTGCAGGCTTTAAACGCTGGCATGGTTTTTGCTTGTATTTATATGATGGTATTGCTGGTACTGGGAATTTATGGGACGACAGAAACGTGGTTGGCATTTTGGAGGAGAGACCCAGCGGGTGCCAGTTGAACGCAGCCACTGCATCCCTGTCTTCCAGGCCGAAGGAAGATGTTGCAGTGAGATTCAGCATGGTTCTCTGAACAGGCTGATTTCTAGGTTTGCTTCTTTTCTGTCCTCCTTTTCTTCCCCTTCCTTCTCTTTCCTCAATCTTGTCTCTTGTCAGATAATCTGCTGTTTCTTTCTCAGTATCCCTATTGTATGCCCACTGGCTTTTTTGCTCCCACATCCTCCTCGGAGGATGGTTTTTTGTTGTTCAGAGTTTGATTCCTATGGAGCAATGCCACACAGGGTTTGGTTTCCATATATTGTAAACATTACACTATAACTCCAGTAGCTGAGGGCTGCTCAGTGAGAATTGGAAACATGCTCTGAACCTGCTGAAAAAGTCCATATGTGAATAAGGAACTGCAAAACATTAACATACCAGATATTTAAGGGCCTCAGGCTGCAGCAAGGCAGATTTAGATGGAGCTGAGGAACAATTCCTTCCCCAGAGGGTGCTCAGGCATTGGAACAGGCTGCCCAGGGCAGGGCTGGAGTCACCGTCCTTGGAAGTGTTCTCAAATCATGTAGATGAGGCCCTCAGTGCCATGGGTTAGTGGTGGCCTTGGCACTGATGGATAATGGTTGGGCTGGATAAGCTTAAAGATCTTTTCCAACCTGGTTGATTCCATGATCCTTAGGCTGGTTTAAGCATTGTTTTACTGCTCTGTAGGGTTAGAGACTGACGAGTAGCTATTGCATCTCAGAGACTCCAAGTCTGTTCTGCAGCCTTCTGAGTGACTGACTTGTGTCTGGTGTAAAGCAGCCTGCGTGACCTGATCCAGAGACACCCATTACCTCTACAGATGAGGCCCATAAAACACTTTTGGTCTTAAACCAAAGTGAAAGGGCCAGAGGAAATGAGTTTAAAAGCCTGAGCGCATTTCCCAATGGACATAGCAGTCCACATCACAAAATTTACACACATAATTTGCAGTAATTGGCAACTTTAGGAAGCAAAGCAAAGAGCAGAATGGAGCTACTTTGGGCAATTATTTACGGCCATGTTTGGTCTCAGATGCTTCTGTAAGGAAAGTCTCACCCGTTTGGTGGTTCAGATCATTAGTGCCAAAGCTAAACCACTCTGCTCCCTGCTCTGGGTGAGGAGCACACGTTCACTGTCTGTTTAACAAGCACATTTGCTGTATTCTTTACAATTTAAATGATCTGTCTTCCTTTATTTCCCAATGCTCAGGTGAAGACACTTCCCCTCCCCAGACTCTGCTACCTCTCGGTCGCCCTCTAAGTATTCCATAGGAAAGGTCACAGTCTCACAATCCTCACTCCTTGCAGAGTTGAGCTGGCTCTCTTTTATAGGATAAAGCCATTCCCCATCTCCACTGCAAGGGAGGTCTCCTGGCAGCAAAACAAATGTGGTTAGTTATGTGTGGCATGAACCTCAGCTGCACTGGGAGCTGTGCTCTTGATAACATGTAATGGTAATGTATCTAGAATTACCAAGCTAACCCATCAGCCTCTCTCAAGAAATTTAACTATGAAATGCTTTATTTTGCCTGGGGAAAGTCTATTTAGGGTCTATCATCTAGTTTCCAGGAAGGTCCAGCACTCCTCCTTCCCCTGTTCCTTAGCAGGATGAATGGCATATAAAGAGGTCAAAGAGACTACCAGTGTCATGCCATAAATCAGTGGTTCAGCTCAGATGGGAGCCCAAAAGGCTCCTGCTCATCTGGTGTAAACTGACTCGTTCTGCTACAGTCAACAGAGATCTGACAGCAGCAGATTTGCCCCCAGAGCTTCTGAATTCCCACTTTAGATTTATCTCCCTGCTATTTCAGATACCACTTTCCCTGCTTTCCATGGGGGCTTTTTATGAATATCCTCCTAATAAATGCTTTTCAACTACAGCTTCACAGGATATCCATGCTTCTCCCCCCACCCACCGAAAATACAGCAAGTATACGTGATTATAAAAATACCAGGGGCCAATTTAGTTTCATTTAAATTTAGCTTTTTTGCCCTAAACAAATCCTGATGTGTCCTGTATGTTTTTTCTGCCAGATCGTGATTTACTAACTCCATTTGGGGGGTTAAAGAGAGCATGACCTTGCCCCGTATTAATATTTAAAGATTGCCGTGCACATGAAATCAGATGCTGACACAAGTCTCAAAGGACCAAGAGGTTTTTAATCTTCCAAAGAGGCAGTGCCACACTGAAATATGGATCACTACATTCGGAACAGAGTATGTAACGAATGCCCCACTAGCAGGCATCAGAGACTGCAAATCTCAGGCAGTGCAATCTGCTCCACAAATACCAGCTTCTTGTCTAGAAGGAAAATTGCAATGCCACAAAGGCCAGTGCTTGACATCATAGCAAAGGCCAGCAGCAGCAGCTCAGACATTGCAGCAGAAAGCGTTTGCCATCGTGGCCTAAACGCAGGAGCCATTTAGTGCCCTTTTCAAAAGCAATGCATAGGTTTTACTCGTTCAAAAAGGTGAAAGTTTACTTACATTTCTGTACAAATGCAATTTAGAACAGTTTAGGAGCTGTGTGATTTTTGTCTTTACAACTGCGCAAGCCTGAAGGATGAAAATCTCCTGATTTCCTTTTAATACAGTTAGTTAATAAGAAAGCCAGAGCTATTTAACAGAAACAATTGGTGGTTAACATAAATGACTCCTTTTAAGACTTTTTCTTAAAGCATAGGTATTTTCTTTAACAAAAACCCATTATAATTTGAAGCTCATTTCTTCCCAGTTCACCTAAGCTTCAAGCAGATACATGACCTGGGAAGCTGTAGATGAAACTAATTTCTCATTGCATTTTGGATGTACTCAGTTTGTACAAAACTGCCATAGATGAGGTATCTGATTAGAAGACTTCCTGTGGTTTAATACAGGATCTGAAAATGATGACAGAATGGCTCTTCCCAATCTCCTCCGGGGTGGGGGACAGAGGCAGCTGCCTGATGATCCGGTCCCTTCTGTCATATTGCTGACAGATAATTGCAAAGGATCACCAGAAGGCACTGATGTAGTTTGGAGGTAGCCAAGACGTTAGACTGATGTGGCAAAGTTTGGGTGTTAAAGGGTTCCAGCCTTGAGGAATTTGGAGCCTGTAAAGGTGCATGAGTGTTTCCTAATCATCAGCTGAGAATTACCAGTATATTTGCCCAAGGTTTACATTCAATTGCAGTACTCATTAAAATGAAGAAGAGCTGGACCTGTTGGTGAGTTATGGATTGATGGATTTGATGCAAGGAGAGTAAGAGCATCCCTTCTTGGACTTATAGCTCTGCTTGCATTGGGCCCTGAAGGTGACCATCGTTTTGGTGTTGGCCGTGCTGATGAAGGTAGTATGGTCATAACCTAGCCCTCACCTGGCCATTTCACAAGCAGGGCACATCTTCTTTGTTCCCTTTACAACCATAAAGGCTTTTTAATCTTCTTTTCCCTTAGCACCTCTTTTCCCCAGGCCCCTTTTTCCCCCAAATGTCCCCACCTCCAGCAAGATAATGAGCACTGGGAGCAGATGCTGGGGAAATGCCTGCACCTTCTAATTGAGTGAAGGCATAAAAGGGGATGGGAAACAATGCATGGAGATGTTTGCCTTCAGTGCCTCCCAAACAGCTGGTCTTAGTTCAACACCTTTGCTGGTCAGCTAAGCTATTTCCCTCTAAATCTGGTTATCTTCTCGAACTTGTGTGGAGACAACATTTCTTAGAAGCTTTTTTTGGTCACTGCAAACACAATTTGATCTATTTGAACCTAAATGAGTGTTTTCCTTAGCGTGACTGCCTGAGAACATCATCCTGCTAAGTCTCCAGGAAAGCTTTGCAGTGAGTCACGAGTGCAGCAGGATGGCATGATGCCCTTCACAGAAATAACAACCACAGATGCATGGAAAAGCAATAAAGGAAATAAGAGAATCTGTAATTCTTTGCAAAATCTATGACACTTCTATCATCAGCATTGCCGATAGTACAAATGGGACTGAACCAACTGATAAGTGCTTTGGTCCAGTAAATTCACTTGCTGTTTATGATCCCTCCAATCGTGTTTTTAACTGTTTTGGCATTCCCTTTAAATCTTCCTGAGTATTCTTCTTGCTGGTTCAGTGCTCTCAACCAGGAAGCTTGTGAGTTTGTGAGGATTTGGACTTGATCATGAATGATTCATGAAATGAGCTTAGAAAACTAAGTTTAACATCTTACTCAATGCTGAGGGGAAAAAAAGAGCATCTTCTCCCATACTTGTAACAACTTTGCTAAAAAGGAAGAGTCTCAATGTCTCATTTTAAACACTGAAATTCAGAGCATCTGTTGCCTTTCCAGCTCAACCTCGTATCTACTGAGAAGCAAGAGGAAGCATTTTTATCTACTACTGTAGTCACGGTGTCTTAGGACAACAGAATGTATAACCCAGGGTGCTAGGGATTGATGCCTCTTCGTCCTTCTTCTTTCTCTTAACCTTTTTGTGCATTGCAGACAGAAATACCCCATTCGTTACTACTTCATTTCTGATGTAGGGGTATGGCATTCATAACCTGGGAACTTCCAGTGCTGTTTTCCTACTGTGCATATTCTCTACAGATGATGTTTGAGCCTTGGTTTTCGCACCAGCAAAACAGGGATAATTGTGTTGCTTTGATGTACTGATAAAAGTGCTTTGTGAGAGCTAAATATTTCTTTGTGGAACATGCCAGAGCATGTTTAGAAGCTCTGTACAGCGATAGGAGGAAGAGTGAGACATGGGTCTGATGAAAAACAGTGAGGACAAAACAGAGAAGGAGGCCTGTGGATATTCCCTCCCTGTTCTTTGTCTCCTGTACCAGCTCTGCAAGAGGATGAGGGTTTTTCCTCTTCCTTTGCTCAATGAAAAGATGACAAGAGAGCAGATATCTAGGGACACCTGCTGAGAGGATAAAATACAGTAAACACGAACATGCTACGGTGATAGTTTTGCTTGTACAATGGTGTCCTGGGTTTTGATCCAGAGTTATAAAAAGTTTAAACATCAGAAGCCATAAATTAAACCGAATTCAAATGCTTTTGTTATTCAACCTCAGGGTTGGGGTTGTTTCTGTTCATTGTTGGGCTTTGGGATTTTTTTAAGCTGGGATGTTGTTAAGAGGGCGATGAAAAAAAGAAATAGAAGTGTTTCTGAATGAGGTCTTCCAAAGTGTCCCCTGGGACTGTGGTTTTAAACTGGTCATGCATTAATTGCAGCTTCTCTGTGTGTTTGTTAGGCCATTGCCATGCTGCGGTAAGGTCTCGATGCTTTTATCTAGCCCTCCCCTATTCTCTGTTTGTTCTTCAGCGAGGATGAGAGGAACCCTTACAGTATGCAAATACGGAATGCTTTCTCTGCTTCTTTCTTTAGAGGCATAAAAGGATTTGTTTTAAAAGGCATGTTGAATATATGGCAATAAAGACTTAAATCTTCAGAAGCAGGCAAGCCACACTCCCTCCGCACTTCACAGATGAAGCCTGGCTTCCGCAAAGGAAGAGTTTGTTAGGAGCAGCACAGAAAGCAGCATTTCCATAATGATTTGCAAGAAAGACTTTCGGAACACATGGCACTGTCTTTCCTTCAGAACTGCAAGTCCCTGGAGACCAAATTCTTTACTACTTAATCACTGTGGTAATTAGAGATGATGTTGGCAAGTGTTCACTGAACGTTGTGTCAGTTTTACATCTGAGCACGTTTTGGCGTTCCTTTCCATCTCCTTTATGCGGTGTGTTCTGGTCTGTCCCCTGGATGATTAGACACATCTGACCTTTTCTTTGGGACCAGGTCAGCTTTGCAATTAAGAGCTGTGTTGGTCTGCACTGATAAAACCAGGAACTAAATCATTCTATTTACGGTTTAATTGCCCACCAAGTGGTTTTTATACTGGCTCGTACACAAGCAACAAGATGGGAAACAAGTCTCCGAGTGAAACAGGGGATTCCAGCCACAAAAAATGGCCTCAAACATGGAAAACTGCAGCACCAAAGTATGAATAAACACCAGTTGGGATGAAGCAGAGCTCTGTAGATGGAGAATGTTATTGAAGCATCAAAACTGGGTGAGAGATGGCCCTGGTAATGAGAAGTGCCCTGGGGAGTGCAGGCAGAGAGTGGGGACTCGAGCATCCTGTGCCCCAGGACCCACACAGCAGCTTCCTCATAACACTGCACCTTTCCCTCTTTTCCCCTTTCCACTATGGGGACCTACTGAGTGATGCCAGATGAGGAGAAAGGGGAAAATGAAAGGGCTCCTCTACCCCCAAATCTGTAATTTGGAACGTCTGCTGCTAAAGTTGGGAGGGGATTGTTTGTGTGGGTTTCATAATAGCTCTGAAAACAGTATAGGCTGGCTTCTCTGTGTTCCAGGTCTGTGCCTGTCTCTGCTACTTCAGGGAAGTAGGAAGGAATCTTCTTACAAGAGATCATAACAGCTGGAAACGATGTGAGTATCATTCTCCTTCCTAAAATCCAAGTATCATTAACCATGTTAACTGACTTACCAAGGCAGCAGTGCACACTGGAAGATCCCTGCACTGCTCTGATGGGCTTAGTCTGCCCTTTTACACTCTTCATCTTCACTTTTCAAACTGTTCATGTGTGTTATGTTTTACTGTTATGGATGTTACTTTATAAAGTAGCCTTTGATGGGATACTGAAGCCTTGCAAAAGTTAGATATGGAGGGTGGCTCTGGTGGACACCTCTCCCTGGTCCCATTGTGTTTGAGCATCCTTCCAGCTGCACACACATTGTGCTGTACCTCACAGTTCGCCCAGGTGTTGGCCAAAGAGTGGTTCTTACTTCCACTTTCAGTCTCATTTCTTACAGGCTGCAATAGAAAATCCATAGGATTTAAAGTTCGCCTGAAGTGACATGTATTCATGTGGCTAATGACCTTTTATAAGACAAGGCGGTAGATTAAAATGTCTTTTGGGATGCTTTCAGAGGACAAAAACACACAGGAAAAATGAGATGACAGATACAAAAAGGGAAAAGAAAACAAAGTTGGTAACATAAGCAAGCTCTAACAGCTATTATGCTTTGAAATTCTCTCTTCGCAGCCTACAGATCTTTGCTTTGACTCACGCATACCATATATCTAGCAAAGAGAGAAATTGCAGCTTTTTACCATTCAGTTATAATTGATGTACTACCAAATCATTTCAAAATGTGGGAAAGCTGAAAAGTACACCAAAAAAATAACAAAGAAAAGCACAGGCAAAGGACAGCATCTAAAATGGGATCGTTATCTAAGCTAGGTTATGTACATCCCCCCTTACATGCTTCTGTATGGAGCATCCGCTGTTCTATCAAGGGCTTGAGAGCCATTGCATGTGTGTAGTTAGACATGTGTAGATGGAATTGTGGCATAGTCCACACACTCTGCGAGGCACTGGAAGTCTTCCAGCTTAATAGCAGCCAGATGTGTTGGAGAGTTTCTATACAGCTGTGTATCTAAGGCTGTGGACTGTTGTGTGCGTGGCCAAGCCCTGCCAAAACGACACAGCCCTGCACAGCGGGTGGGTAAGACATGAGGATAGTCAAGGGAGAAGAAAGGAAAGAAGTTTAACAAACCTATTTGAGAGCTGTAAAACACAAAGTCCTGTGTCTATAGGTAAGCTAGGAAAGGTTGAGCATGTAATTCCAGTATTAACCTATCACTGTATCTTCTAGGACCAGGAGAACTGGTACTGTGTAATAGCTCAAAAGCCATTAAAGAAAATCACCGCTCCTCTTAATTCTGCTTACAAGCCTTTTCTGCAGTATGGATTATTTCTCAGAGGTAAGTGATAGTATCTATTCTTTCTGCTACTAATCCATATGTTCACTTTGCATGGTGGTTTTAGAAGTCCACTCTGGTCCAGAATTAACAGGATACTGGTATCTCTAGAATAAAGCTAATTCTATGAAAGCTCCTCAGAAATATATCTGGCCTAAGGCTGATCTCTCTGCTCTATGATAAAGACATCTATTAGTGTATTAGTGGCCTGATTTACCAGAGGACAGGTTCTGGAATCATTGGAAACTTCAGATTGTACCTGGCCGATTGCTTCTTTCGCCAACACTTAGAATCGCAGCGCCGTGGCTAATCAGCAATGTGGGTGACAAAACCACCATTTATGATTGTGTTTGCTACCCTAAAGTAAGTTTGATTTTTCCTTTCATTTCAGTCTGTCATATATATAAATCCCCCAAGAGATGATGCTGGTTTCGCTCTGAAAGTTGTTTCTCTCAGCCTTTGTTACATGTAGAACATGTAACATACTGATGCCATACTGATACCAAAAAGGATTAAATTTGGGGAGATTTTTATGTAGCCAGTTCAAAATTCAGATGCCTTAAGCCAAATTCCTTTGTAATGGATCTGGATATTGTTTCCTAGGCTCTGATCATGCGTATTCCAATATCCCATTATACGTGTCTAAACCAACCTAATGTAGGTATTGTTTGAACCTTTAATTTTTAAGCATTACTCTCTGTTCTATTTTTCCTCAGTGACCATGGGGCAGTAGGTATTATGGGATGCACCTTAGACAGAGCTGAGTGGCTTGAAGGCCACATCATAGAATGATTCATCAGATACCTTGAGAGTGTGAACAGGGACTCATGAGCAGTTCCCAAATCCATGGTGATGGTATAATATAGATAGGTTGCTGTATCTTACTTTGCCTTGGTTTCCATTCTCTTTAATGTTTTTGCGTCCATTAATTGGGTTAATAACAACAGGGTGTATCTATCTTTGCTGTTCACCTTCTCCAGGATAGCCTTCTGTTTAAAGAAAGGCTTTGAAAAGGTAAGCATGAATGTTTGCAGCTTGGCTCTGCTTTTAAGCTCAGGATGTAGTTTGTTACTAACACTGGGAAAACAAAAGAAGCCAAAATGCATCCTTTTCTCACTTGAAAGAGAGAACCCTTTTTTTTCTCTTGAGGCTCTTGCATTACTCAATCTCTGACTAACAGCTTAAGTGATACATGCTTTTAAGAGTTACATCCTGAAATGAGAGATCCATACGTTTTCAAACCAGGCGAACAAGTGCAGCAGGGGTGAAAATCAGCAAGAATTGTGCTTATAATAATAATTGTGGTTATATTAAGAGTTATTTGTACCCCCATATGTACTGTCACAAGGCATACCCCTCTGCTTGGTAGCCTTAGCAGAGAGGTCAAGGGCTCTATGTAGAAGACTGAGTTACCTTCTCAGGCTCTGATGGACTTTACCAGGTCTGTCTCTGTTACCATAGTTCCCATTTTGTTCTCTAGACAAGAAACAGAAGCATCTCAGTGTGTAGTTCAGAGGCCTTGATCGGTCAGTTGACGTAGGGTCCCTGCCTGTGGTTAGGTTTAAGGGAATAAGAAGTAACTATACAGAGGCCTGTTGTGTGTAGGTAAAAAGCAGTCTTGTCTCTTCCCTTCTTCGCTCGCTTTTAGCCATCCCCCTGTTCATGGAAGCTTGGTGTGATTACATCAGGGTCACCAGACAGGAAATTGCTTTCTTCAGCACAGTTTTATAAGCATTATTGTCTAATTACTGCCTATTCCAGAAACTCAGGTGTCGCATGCCCTAGATTGAGCTTGACCCCTTTTGGCTATGGGCATTTTCCTTGGGTCTCCTATTCTCATCACTCTTTTCACTGCTGTTCCCTTTCCTTTCTTGGACTTCCTGCACTTGCAGGAGGTCTGCTCTAAACTTTCAGAGCAGCAAGGTCAGTATCTTTACCAAAGCACTAAGAAGTTATAAAAGCAGTGGCTGCAGTTAAACACTAATAATAATGATACCTCTTCCACAGAAACAATGATTGCCTTAGATATCCTCTCCCTCCCTGAAATCACTGTTCCTTCCAGCA
Source organism: Coracopsis vasa (assembly GCA_026283785.1). Classification (NCBI taxonomy): domain Eukaryota; kingdom Metazoa; phylum Chordata; class Aves; order Psittaciformes; family Psittacidae; genus Coracopsis; species Coracopsis vasa. Next base: position 2,366 of record JANHGB010014533.1, on the reverse strand, counting down.
CAAGAAAGGCTATGAGAAGAGCAGGAACAAGCCTTTACTGCCCATCACTCTCCCTATTTTAGTCAGTGGCAATTTCAGATCCCTTTATTCCCATGCCAGCCTCATTCCCCTGTCTTTCTTCATCTCTGGGCAGTGGCCAGGACTTGGGAGCTGATGCAGGTATTGTTGTGCAGAAGCAGTATTCTCTTTTCCTTTTACCTTAATAAATAGATGCTATCTGCAAGAGAAGAAAGGCAGTATGTGTTTTCTTTTAATTCCTCTTGCAGGCACTGTTCAAAGGTAGGGACCTCATTATGTTCCAGCCAGACACGAAGCTTTATTTACAGTTGCTTCCTTCAGTGCAGCTGTGGCAAATGGTATCAGCCCTTCAATCTGTGCATTATCATTACTTCCTTACTTTCATACCCTTTCCAGAACTACACTACCACTGACCTGATGAACCCATTTTCTTTCCAAATCACTCCTATTTTGTGTTTAGAGACTGCTTGGGAAAAGTTCAATGGCAGCAGCTAAAAGAGGAGGCAAGTTGCCATGTATAAGAAGGTCAGAGTCTATTTTCAGGTCCTTGTTTGGGGCCACTGCTGAAGAAAGCAGGGAGCCATCAGTACCCATATAGGTGTCAAAAGTTAGTTCTCACACATCCCACATAGGGCAATGCCAGGGAAAACAGCCATTGACTCCCCTGATGCCTATTGTTTGATCATGGATGCTGGAGAAGGCCTCAGAAGACTCTGATGCCAGGACACAACCGATTCACCTTGCACGTGCCCAGAAGCAGAGGTTCAATTCTTTATGCTGTTGCTTTGAAGGAAGGAGATTCTCATCCTTCCACACACACTGACAGCTAGACTGATAGATGGAGCTAAAGCAGACGGGTGACACTATGATGGGGATCAATGGCTCTTTGAGGTTTACTTACTTTTTCTGCAGAGATCAAAACTTCCAGTAGGAACTGCCAACAGACAGCTGCTTGTGTTTTACCCTCCTGTTCAGCCATCCTTATCATCCACATCCCTGCATCAGCATGGAGCAGTAGCCAACATCCTGCTGCATTCTGTATTTGTGGGGCTACGTCTATTGCTCCAAGCTCCACCATCACTGGATCACTTCCCTTTTCTTGAGGCTCCTTTTCCTGCTTGTCTGTCTACCTGGAAGACTTAGGCATTAGCACTGTAAATACTCAGCCTCCAATTCTCCAGCATACCAGGACTGAAAGCTTTGCCTTCTCCTGAGTTTTCAATAGCTTTCTCTTTCCAACCCTCTCTGTCTTCCTGCATCTCTGTCTCCAACATCCATTTTGTGCTCCTTTTCCCTCTCGCATCTCTCCCCATCCTTCTGCCTCTTCACAGTTTCCTGCCTTTCCCTTTGGCAGCACAGCACAATGTGTCCCGAAGACCATTCTAATTACATGCTCAGCTGCCTTGTGTGTGGGCACAAAGAATGGTCACTGCTGGCACAACATTACAGGTTAGCTTAGTGCTCATCCCCATTACCTGGATTAACAGGGTGGTACTAAAAGCTATCTCATACCTGGCTTTTTTCCCCTAGAAGAATGACCAAGAGCTTGATTAGTTAATCTGAATTACCTACAGTGACTAAGCATGTTGCCAATAAGGAAATAGGCTGCTATTATACAGCAGCTTCTATGGTAACTTATTAGAGACTATACTGAAGAAATGTACTCTTTTCATTGAGTACACTCTGAACTGCTGCTGCTGCTCGCTTTGCTCCGAGTTGTGAATTTGCTCTGAGTTATTTTTACCCATTGAGAATTGCCAGGCTTTGTAGCATGTTTTGCACAAGAACTCAGCTGCCCTTTCGCTGTTGTGTTTGTAGTTCCCTTCCAAGGAAGCTGCCTGCTGTTCCCAGGTTTCTCTTCCTCTCTCCCTCTTACTATCCCCTTCAGCTACAAGAAATGCAAATAACTGCTTTAAATTCTGTGTTTTGCAGGGAAAACTTCCTGCTGGGACTCAACTTAGGCCAACTGATGTCATCTCTCTGCCTCGAGAGAACCTTTGCTGATGGCAGGCATTTAAAAGGAAACCTGCTTGGTCTGTCCCTCTCAGCCAGCAGGGCTGAAGGGGAAAATTGCCCTGTACATGTATTCACCACTTGTACGGGATTGGGGCTGTTTATTTAGATCACTTTCTTCTTTGGTATCACCCAATGGGGCAGGCTAAGTCACCACTTGATTCTCATTTCTCTTCCAGGTCATGGTTGCGTTTCCCTTGGGTTCCCATAAGTCCATAGCAATGTCCCTGTTGTTCTCCTGATCATCCAGTTCCAACCCCTGCCACAGGCAGGGACACCTCACACTAGAGCAGGTTGCTCCAAGCCTCTGTGTCCAACCTGGCCTTGAACACTGC
>JANHGB010014532.1:0-11760 GCA_026283785.1 Coracopsis vasa | reverse complement strand
ACACCAAATTTCTTCTACATCCTCTTTCATCCCACTTCCCATGCACCCCAAACCCTCATTCCAATATATCTTTCTTCTGTGTAGGAGGCAGGTCTTTGAGGGTGCCAACTTTTTGAGCTGCTCTAGGAGGATGGGTAGAGAGGGAGCTGAGGATATTATCCTGGAAGGTGTTAACGGCCACCATCAAATGATTCTTTGATCTCCAAGCAATTACAGAGCTGGGTCTGCTAACCAGATGCAAGGGGCTCCCCTCTTTCCCTTCCCCTCTTCTTCCTTCTGCAGCCCAGACGGACAGAAATGCCATCAACTTGAGAGCAAGGCCCTATAAACCAATTACAGGTTTATTTTGAATTTAAAAAGAAAAGGACTATTTTGCTTTTATAAGAGATGTCAGAAATGAGTCTGCAAACTCTGAAAGAGACTTTGGTAACAACTCCTGTCTGCTTAAAAGCTGTCTGAGTATATGTAATTTGAGTGCTGAAGTTTAACAACCTTTAAGGTTCTTAGAAGTTCTTATCACAATCATATATAATAACAAAGAATTCTTTTAAAGCATGAGATTGTTTTACAGCTTTCTACTAATTAGTACTGCTTTTATTATATAGGGCAAGAAAATGACAATTTTTTCCTAAACTGGCAGTGAGCAGCCAATTCAGTAAGCTGCGTTTTTGTTTTCTGTGACAGGGCAGTGGAAAAATCTCTTTCATTTATTAGGTCTACAGAGAACAAAGCTGGCCGGGTGTCAAACCTGCTTTGTAAAAGCCCAGATCCATTCAGCCATGTGTATATTCCATAATTCTTTACAACCTGTTACCAGTATCAACTTCACAAAAGATGAACCTTTGGTGTCTTCCAATGAGTGTTACTGCAACCCTTTTTAAAAGGGAGCAAACACCTGAACTGACAGTTCAATACAGGCGAAAGAACAACCCAGCAGTGGCAGTGCCAAATTAAATTCTTCTTAAAATCAAAGATATCTTCCCCCCCTCCCCACCTCCAGATGAGCTTTGCATAAAGATATAAAACAAGATCTCCTACAATGGTGGATGAGCAAGCTGGATAACTATTTAAATTTTAATAACTCTCCTCCAAGACTCACTGTTGTGTACCTATGCTACTTAAAGTGCCAGTTTCACCACGTCACTCGTGATTGCAGGGTAGCCAGAACTTGCCACGTGGCAGATAGTGCAAGGCCTTAAGCTGAAAGGGTGCTGATGGCAACCTGATATAGAAGAATGATTTTTTTTCTCTAGAAGGATAGGGCTTTCAGGTAGAAAAAAAAACAAAACTACCATGGTGAAGTGATTGACTTGCTTTTAACTACAACAAAGTTGGATTCCTAGATGGCTTTGATGAAATGATTAAAATGTTCTGTCTTGGTAAAAAGGTACTTTGCACATTAAATCAGGTGCACACTGTATTACAATCAGGGAAAAATATTAAACTTCAGTTTTCTGTAAACACACCCAACATCACATTCTTACATTTTCTAGAGCAGAAGTTATGAATAACAGCACCCACAACACTTCTTAATTTCAGACTTTAAAATTGAAAGAACTAATTAATAATTCTATTCAACTGAAATATTCCTGTTAAACTCATGGCCTTGTATCTGTCTGTACTGAGAGCACTTGCTTTAATTGTCCCATTTTTTTACCAATGGATTCTATTGCATTCTTTACAATAAAAAGAACTGCAAACTAACTCACATATGTTTCCCACATTACTAAGTGCTGCAAATAATTAGTTACAAGTAATTCTTGTGAAACATTCAGTACACTTCACATAAGCTAAAGGTCTAGTGACCTCACTCAGTACTAAGTTTGCAGTGCTGCAAAAGCGCATCTGACGCACACATGAACATCAGCAGTCTTAACAACATCTTCCATGCAAGTTACATATACTTATCAATTCAGATAAACATGCAAACATGCACATGATTTTTTTCAAAGTTTAATAAAATCTGCAGGGTCTTTAGGCCTCCTGAAAGTAGGTGTGATTTTTATCACCACCACATAAACAGTCCTCTTTAATACTCCTCTCCTCACCATGCAGTCTGCAGATCACAGGAGTGCAGAGACTCTTGAACTTAGTTTTATTTGCACAAAAGCACAGGGAACATTACACAGCACTGTTTCTCATATGGAGGGGAGCAAATCTGTACTCCTCACACACAGATTTGCCACAATTCAAACTTCAACCATAATTTGCAGATAGCTTGAGGGCCAGGATTAAAAATTTTAGAAGTAAACAAAGCCAGCATTTCTGAATACAGCATAGAAATATTTTAGCACCATTTTAGGAGTACAATGTACAAAACCGGCTCATCTGCCTTTTAGAAATCTGCTGCAAAGCATTCAAACTCTTCTAATCTTTGTACCTGGCTTGAAGCAAAACAGCTTTGTGTTGCCTCTAAAAATAGGGAGGGAGTAGTGGGGGATGGGAAAGGGGAGAGAATAAGAGGATAAGTGGGAGTAAAAACTGATACACCACACTGGCATTGATTTACAAAAGGACCAGTGAATCGTATTCTTAGACTATGGCTTTCCTATCAAAGTCAAGCACATACACAATTATCAAATAAAAAGGTCATCCTGTACTTTTTTTTTTGTACATGCACATGCAAAGGAAAAAAGGAAAAGTTTTGTTTCATCTGTTACCAAAACCATCATTCTGCAGTCAACACTTTTAATGAAATACAGGCCAAAGGATTAGTCAGAACAGATTCATGGAAAAACAAAGGAAATCTGTATGCAAATACAAACCTACCACGTAACTAAACCCAGGAATGAATCCTGCTTGATTGAGTACCGCTGAATATTGTACTATAAGGGTCCCCGAAATGGCTCCCACTCATCCCAGCTCCAGAGCAACTAGCAGCAACTTTAGTAACCACTGCCCTGGAGAAAACAAATGATATCAATATCATCATTAAAGCAGTAACTTTTCTTATTAATAAATGTGTCAGAAATATAGTCCATGTGTGTTCAAAGTCTTAAGAAGATTATGTTATTTTTTTAGGGAAGAAGCAGACACGAGACCTAGCAGAGAAGCCTATCGGTAAAGCTACAGGAGAGGTTATTGGGCTCAAGGAAAGGCTGCTGCAGAGCTACTGCCCAGCTGGGAAAGACAAGTTATTTGAAAGCTATGGTGCAACAAACAAGCCAAGAGAGTCAGCCAGTTATGCTTGTCACAGGAACATTCTGGTGGTGTGATGAGCCAGAGGCTGGCTGATGGACAGGCATGAGCACAGAGTATCACCAATGCAGCATCACAGGCCTGGCCCAAAGAGGCGGAAGCAGCAACCCAATACTTTCCATGGCTTAACATTAGTCTAATCTCAGCTGGGTCTTTGCATGAGTAAATATGACTCTAGGAGTTTTTCTCAGAGGGTTATTTTTAAATACCTGACCATATGAGCTTCCTTGGAATAGGAAAAAAGGGGAGGCAAAACTAAATAGTCATTACATGTATGTTTAAATATAACATTAAAAAACCCACAAGACATTTAAACTGACTAGAAATGTTCGCTTTCATTTTAATTTTAAAGCTGGCAATGGACCCGGACCCAGAAAAGGTTGTATTCTGACTGAGATGCAGCAGAGTGAAGTTTCTAAACCAGTCTTTAAAACAGTTCAGAAGAGGGACAAAAAAACTTTGCTTAAAATCTCTCACTTAGAAAAGTAGCAATTTGGGTTTGAGTCCTTCAGAGATGTGCTAAAGTCACCCAGAGCTAGAAGAGAAAGCTCAAGTAGGAATGGCAACAGTAGTAAGCGCACAAGAGAATGTGGCTGTACAGTTCAGTTAACAGCAACAACATTAACAAATAAGGTCAGGGAGTTCGACCTTGGGTTTTCTCAATACTGCTTTCCCTGCAAGAAGCATCTGCACTAATGCCAAAAAGTCACTTGTAAGTCTTTATCTATTTCTGTTTCAAAACACATCTAGTTATAGGTAAATCATCTCAAAAGAGGCAGTGGGATGCTCAGAGAACACTTGGTCACAAGCATCAAGGATTATCAAGAGACAAGGCTGAGACCCTGAATGAAAACACACCTAAAGGGACATTTTGGAAATACTGATCTAACAACTGTAATTTTTCTGCAGTAATTGTTAATATATTTAGAATTAAATTCTATAACACAACCTAAAATTACAAAGCAAGCAGCTGCTTGAAAACATGCTTTCAGTATATAAAGTATTTGTGTATCAATTAATCTCAAATCAGCCGTCCCTTACTGTTTACTTGGGATTTTTTTGGCTGTCACTATCAATAATGCATGCAAAAATTTTCATAGTTCTGCCATCATGCTGATTAATTATCCATTTGCTGAAGTTGTTCTGAGCAAAATTAGTTCATTTATTAAACAAAATTGTCTTTTTAATAGAGTGTTTTGGCAGTGGAACTGTAAAATTTGACAATGGAACAGAAAAGTTTAAATATTAAAATTACATTATATGGTCTCTATATATTACAGTATTAGCCATTGAAAGCATAGCACTTCTTCCAGTGTGCACATCACCTTTCATGGTCACTGTAATTGCTTACTCCCTCATCTTCTCTTGGCTTTCCATCTTTGAACTTTTAGATCATCAGAACCAACTGATAATTTTGTTTCAAGGAGAAAAACACCAGAAAGAGCCAACCCCAAGTGATACTGGTTAATACTTACATATTTACTAATTTTAGTCTTTAGATATTCGACACATTTTAACTTACTATGAGCACATCTAGATTTCTGGAACTGTAGAGCTTCCCTTCACATGGCAGAGCACGACAAAAAAACCTTTGCACTTAGACTGGTTTCCTTTCTGCTGTATACACACCATCTATTTGAGATAATCTGATAACTCACTTCTGGGTGTGCACAAGTACTGCAGCTAATGAAGTTTTTGGTGGTTTAGCGGGGGGAAGGAAGACGTACACGGTACATAGGCTTCTAACCAAACTCTGTGTTGCCATACAAATCTTTCCTACTATGGCCATTCTTAAATGTTCATTTCAGTTCCAAAGCAGCCATTTTCTTTCTGAGCTTGTAAGATTTTTCTCAAAGTACACAAATAAAATAAAATAAAATAAAATAAAATAAAATAAAATAAAATAAAATAAAATAAAATAAAATATAAACATTCACAACCACCAACAAAACAAAAACCAGCATGAGCAACCACACAAGATGTATAAGTGTGTGCACTTAGCTACAGAGACAGAATAAAACTCTCTATACCCACACTTTTGAGTATCAACTAGTTCGGTACTTAGCTGTATTTGCAATACCACTACGAGTCCTCATCATGCCCCGGAACCCTTCTTCTCAGACAACGAATGTATTTTGGGATGCATCACCCAAAAGAGCTGACAAAAGGCCGAAGGCAATGAACTGAGACTGAGAAGGGAATGAAATTAAACATTTAATATTTACAATTGAGGACTTGGGGTTCCAACCATAAATGAGCTTTTTTTGGAGTTGTTTTATCCCTTAGTATTTATAACCAGTTACAAGATAATAATTAATTTGCCGTGAGTGTAACTGAGTATCTGCAGGAGACTAATGCCATTAAAACCATCTGCAGACAGCAACTGAAAGTCAGTCATCCCAGGGCTACAGCTTTCTGCTGTTAACTTTGTATCTTGAAAGAGACACTGCTTCCTTTCCAGCCATATAAAACTTTCAGCATTCAACAGAGTCCAGTTCTAAAAACACAAGAGGAAAAAGCATGAAAAACCCTCACAAAATCCCTTAGCACCATCAAAAACAGGTTTCATGTGATAATAAGGGTTATCATATTATTCACTTTGTTTCCATATTAGCATACTACCCAAAAAAGTACACAAGAATAGAAAATCAAGCTCTTCAGTTAGGACCTAACTTAAATTGCCTGATCACATCAAGTGTCCTTACATGAATGAATTATAATGCATTTAACCACATACGTGCCTTTTTCCAACTGTGCTACCCTCTGTGCTTCACTACAATATTCACTCTATTCAATGTTTTGTCTCATTTTCATTGCCCAGTGCATGACTGCACACACCATTTATTGCAGTAGTCAGAAGTATTCAGTGTTGAGTATTATTTTCACAAGAGAACTTTCTATTAAGCTCATCAGTAAGTTGACCTGCTTCACATATAGCGTCATTTGCGTTTAGGATGAGCATTATGCCTGCTTCCAGCATGAGCAACAGGCAGTATATAAATGTAGGTGGCTATTATGGAAACTTAGGCCCTTATTTTCCACAGTACTTAGGAAATGAATTTATTTAAATATTCAAAGCACATCATCTCCTGACTCAAAGCACAGCTTCTCCTTGAGAAGAGTGAGTGCTCAGCATCTTTGCAAATTAGCCCAGAGCTGAGCAAATGCAAGAAAGATGCATATTTAGTGCCAACCACCTAAAAAGCTGAGTGACAAGCAAGCATCACATGGGAAGTGGATGGTAGAGCCCAAGGGCAGAATTCAGATCTTTAGAGCTGCCTTGGCCAGGAAACTATTTTCTGACTGTGATCCTTGCCCTGTTCCATTCTCACCATCCATTTTCTCCTACCAGCAAAACAGCAATCCAACAGCACCTCTATGAAGAATCCATTGTATGAGTCAACTAAAATAAGGGTCCAGTAGTAAAACTGTAGGCAGTGGCAAAGCTGAAACCCGTGGTATGATGCATACACAGCCTGGAAACTCAGCTACACTTGCACAAATAACCTGAATTTTGGCATTTCTAACTTCTGCACCATACCTTTTGCACCTGTAAGTATTCCTTTAGGCTTTTTTGGTCTGCCATTTATTGTGTTTTGGAAAAAGCAACAGCAACAATAACAAATCATCACTTGGCATCATGACTGCACTCATGATGAAGACAGGGCAAGCAAACACTTTGCAGGCCCAGAACAGATCTCCAGCACCTTGAGCTCACAAGACAAGCAAAACCAATCAAGACAGCCACCTTCTAATATGGGTTCACTTCACAGATATTATGAAGGGCTGAAAGGCAATTAGTCTCTAATTTTTGTTTTCATTCCTAAATAAGACTATTTTCTGAAAGCATATGCCCCCCTGCCTCCTCTTAAGCACAGCATGCAGTACCAGACACCTACCACAAAAACTTGGTAAAGATGGAAGCAAATGAAAATCAGATTTCATATTTACATTGAGATCTGCTGACATAAATTATAAATGTTACCCTAACAGTTCATCTTAAAATTTTACCTTCTCCCATTCTTTCATCTTTTATGTGGGTTTTCAGCTTTACAGGCCACAATTTTTATGCATTCAGATTTATTTTAAAACATATATATATAAAAGTATATGTTTCTACATGTTTATCTATCTTATCTATAAATAGGGGGTTTTATGTTTTATATATATGTATAAAAAAATATAAAAGACTTCAGCCACAATTTCATTTAAATATTAATAAATCAGACTTTGGGGAGGGAGGACAGGGAAGACAATATTTTATAATTTACGTAAATGAAGCATCCATTTTGGATGCTTTGGAAAAGAATAAAACATCCATTTTGGAAAAATGGGCATTTGATGAAAAACTTCTCAACTAAATGCGAAATACATTAAAAATATACTAAAATGGCAACCTCTGATTCTTTGGCACCATATTTCTTGCTGAACTGCTCATTTATGGACTACTAGCACAAGCTTCAATACAAATGGAATGTAAGTAAACATCTCCAATTCAAGATGCCTGTGAACTAAAAATAATAAACTCATTCAGGTCTCAAATGAAAAGCCAGATGTTATGAACTGGGGATTTCATACGATGATGCTTTCCACCTTCCCTTCTGGGTTCCCTTCATGCTATTAAGATGTGTAGTAAACAAACATCTGATCACACTACAGAGCACAGATTAGTAAACCAGATCTACTGTGATCCAACAATCTTACTACAGGCAATAAAACTAAATGATTGTTTTAATTAATCTTTGAAGTAGTGTTTTTCTTCATAGAAAGACACCTGATCTTGATTGAAAGTTGCTGTGATATCAACTCCTGTATATGGCAGTGTAATGTTCTGCTGTTGTTATCCTTCCTATAAAAACTTGCACCTTTAGTTTTGAATTAAATTTATCTAACCTTCCTGCCCCCGGATCTGCTTATGGATTTGTTTGCTTAACCTATGGGCCTGCTATTGCAGAACTGTTCATCGTGTAGGAGCACAGAGGCAGACGAAGGTCATGTCTTCCAACTTCGGCCTTGTCTTTTTTAAGAGAAGCACACCCAGGTTTCTCAGCTCTTCTCTGATTTTTTTAATCAGAAGATCTACTTGGAGCAGTTCCAATTTATGAACCCAACTTGTGGGTGCCAAACTAAATAATTACTGTAGCTTAATACAGAAATTATACAACATCCTGACTGCTGCAATAAATCTTTCCTCTGCTCTATGCTTCCTGTTTACATAACCACATTTGCATTAGTTCTTTTCACCAGGAGTATTTGGGAACTCCTGGATTAAAAAGCCACCCTTTGTTATTTTGTTTCTGGATGTAAGACTTCATATTAGACTGTACTCAAATGCACGTTTTGTTAGCTTGCTACCACATGTCAAGTGACCCATATGGCTTTGTAGTATTTGCTTGTTCTCATCACTGTTCATAATTTCAAACACTTGTATATCATTTGCAGACTTTTTTCATACAAAGTTAAATTTCATATCACAAAACACCAAAGGGCATATGACCAAATAAGTAACTCTGTTCTATGCGAAAATGTTGCTCAATAATTCCTCATTTAGAATGCATTAATTAGCCAGTGTTAACATAGCAGGTATGTATCACCTTGAGTTTGCCTTGCTCTGTATTTTTAAATTCTGTGCAAAACCAGCCCCAACTGTTTGGTCCATGGGACCATCTAAAAACTTTTCCAGAATGAATGACTGTCATAGCTCCAATTACACCTTCAATACCACAGTACTCAAATCCTCATCATTTGCTCTCTCTGCATATGCATTTCACTGTGCAGAATGACTGGAAGAAACATGCACAAATTGTGACAGCAAATGTGTTTTTATTTAGACTACAGTTAGAGAGCTCTTTCAGGGAGAAGAAAGTCCTCATTCCTACCCTTTGTTCCCAAGTCTGTTTCTGTTTGGGGTTTTTGGAGGTTTTTTTAATGGCTCCGTGTTAAAAGAACAAAACCAAAAAATACTCTTAAAAAGATAAGGGAAGATTGTACTGTCCTTGCACAGCTACTTCTGGGGAGGAGGAGCTGGACAGCAACCTCTGCACTTAGTCACCCAAGGTTTATCTGAGCTCTGTTCTGGAACATACTGTATCTTAGCATATTACATGAATACTAATTGCTCCTCCAGATAAAATCAGGATGATCATGTCAAATAAACTGTATTGGCTAGCATTAATTATACTGCACCATTTTTAATTCCTGGTTAACCAAGTCCTTGGTCAGCCTTTTGAAGATTTTATCTAAGTTTAGAGTCAGGCTGTTAAGTCTAGAATAAGCAGCTCATCCTGCCCAAGACAATATTAAACTTCTTCCAAGTATATCTGGATTTTCCACATGTGACAAGTTTGGGGGTAGTGGTGGAATAACACAGAAAAATCAACAGAACTCTGCAGAAAATACCATGAAGTTTTAGACAGAAGTTGGCAAACTAATCCCATATGCCTAATGGCTCTGCTGTTTCATGGCCGCCTGAGCCAGGAAAGGCAAGTGGTTCAGCATCAGCTCAGGATACCAAAACACAGTGAGTTGTTTTGGGGTTTTGTTTGGTTAAAAAGAAAAAAAAGCAGCAAAATACATTCCTTATTTTCTGTATTGTTCATTGCTAAGTTAACTTTCTCCGTGGGTTGCTTTGCTTCTTCTTTTCTTACAATCACAAGCTTCCAATTACAGATTTGTCTTTTCCACCCCACCTTTGATTTGTTACACACCATTTCCAAACTGGCTTAATTCTTTCCATAATATTGAAACTTTTAAGCTATCACTTTCCTCTGTGGGGTGCTGGTTTGCTGTTGTAGGGTTTTTTTAAGCCATTCTTTTTCAAAACATGTGGCTTATCATTTGTATGTTTCACACTTTCTGCAGTGTAAAATACAAAATATAAAGCTAGGTAAACATAAATCTGTGTAGATAGGGAGGAGGAAAAAAAAAAAAGTACCTAACTGGTTCAGACTTGACCATGCCTTGAAACTTGCAGCACTTTCAGTTGTGTGTTTCATCTTTCTTTATTTCACACAGTGGGATGTAATGCCTTTTATTCAGAGCAGGATGCGAAATGTCTTCTGTAAGGAAGTTGCCATCTCTGTGTTTAGAACACTCAAAGTTACAGTACAACCAGAGGGAGACTTAGTATGCACTCCTGAGCTTGAAATCTCCCATAATATCCTCCTCTCCTCTTGCTCATCTTTTGGAGGGTCAATCATTCTCATCTGTAGTGTAACTCTAGCAGATCTTCATCTTACACTCTGTCATAAACATTTAAAATCATTTCCCTGAGGGTTGTCTGAAAAATCACAGATAATTAATAACACCATTGCTGACAACGTCAGATGTCCTCAATACGCTTAGGTCTGTTTCAGTTTTCCAATCATAAATCTACATGTGAGGTGGAGGAATCTTTTGGTGGTGGTGGTGGTGTTTGGTGGGATTTGTGTTGTTTTGTCAGTTTTTCAAAGCTTACCTTATGGAAGCAAATGCTCCTCAGAGTAGATTTTGGGGTAAAACATTATTACGTTTTCACTCACATTTTTCACACAAAATATTCACTGAATTTGCAGTACTGCTTAGCACACTACCTTCCAACTCCCTTATGGCAAGAGGTGAATCTTAAAAGTCTCTTTTCACCAAGGAACTGAAAAGAATGGGACCAAAATCTCTGCTGGCTTTTTTTTTTTTTTTTTTTACTAACTCCCATAGTTTCCTCACCTAAAATACTATCAGTCATTAAGAGGTTTTTTAGATCTCATCAAGTGCTTTTTGATATTTGGATTGTTTTGTGTTATACAAGTTGTTCACTTTTCTAGCACAGTAAAAAACCTAATCAGTGATTATATACATAGTTGGTTTTTCCCCCCCTTCGTTATATATTTATAACCTGGATCAGATGTCCACACTGGAAACAGCACTCTAAAAAGTCCACAGTGATTTCACAAGAGACGCCTTAACTTGATCCTTGGCTCATTTCCATCTAGCTGCCTTTTGGGGAAGAAAGTTCACTTCCTTCACCACCCTTCATTTTATTGGAATGGAAAGTGAACCAAAGGGAAACAGGAAGATTCCAACCACAACACAAAGGAAAAAGAAAAAAAATTATCTCCAAACGAGAAGCAGAGATTGGTGAAACTGAGGATTACTTCAGGGGGTTTTCTGCAGCACAAGTTAATCACAGCTGTACTCAAATTAGTACAATTACAGAATTACCATCTGGATACCAACATACAGGGTACGAGGACTCCATCACTGCTCAAAATTGAAGACGAGCATCGCTAAAGCCCTCCAAAATAATTTTACTTTATTTTCAAAGAATCATTGAATCCCTAAAATTTGTCAGCATCTTCTGTGGAACGTGGTCATAATTCCATAAAAATGTGGATGGTTTGATTTGCTGATGGCATCAGTTAAGAACAAAAATGCTTTGGCTTGGAATGGCTGGCACCCTGCATCTCTACTCACCAACTCCAGTGTATCTTACCCACCCCAGCCTGCTTCCGTTAAAAAAGATACTATCTATGTACAAACTAAGCTGGTGCAGGCTGGTTAAACAGTAAGCTGGGGTACCACATGTCC
>JANHGB010014528.1:7988-35883 GCA_026283785.1 Coracopsis vasa | reverse complement strand
ATCCTTGAATATCAACCAACAGTCTTGGGCTCCCCTGCCCTCTAGGGCTATATCCTATGGAACCTTACTAGGCAGGTTCCTGAAGAGGCCAAAGTCTGCTCTCTTGAAGCACCTTACTAAGGACCATAATAACATAACATGGTATTATTCTCTACTAAGCACCGTAATAACATAACATATAATGTTACATACAGTTTCAATAAGCCAGTATAATGTCAGGAATTTTTATAGAGGAGATAATTTTTTAGCCATAAAAGCAAAAAGCAAATTGTTGAAGAAAGAGAAACTGGATGTGAACTGTGGAAAGATTAGCAATACATTTGCTACTGGATTTGCCAGAGGAGGACAAATGTACTTTGCACTGACCGTTTTTGTGAAGTGAGAGCTGGACAGGCAGTGGAAACCCCACTAGAGATAAGGGTCACTGGTCATATTTCAGGTATGCTACTTTTATCCTGTTTAATTTTATTACTACACTGTAGAATATGCTTTTCTCCAAACGATAGTTTGTTTGAGCTTACTATATGTAGTGTTGATTTTAATTTTTCTTGCCTTTTACATATTTAAGGACATTCATCTATCTAAAATCTTTCCCTGTGCCTGAAAAGACTGGACATCTTGGACAGTCAGAAGAGAAATGGCATGGTCCTAGTCCACAGAGATCTTCTTTCTGGAGTACAAGTGGACCAGCACTATGGTAGCGGTGAAATCAGACCTGATACTCACGTCACTGGCTCTGTGGTGTGTTACACATTATATGTGTTGTATATATACATATGAGCTGTCTTGTACAGGCCACTTGAAGTGATAAAGACGGTGGAGTGTAGAATTGCTGCACCTTACAAAGGCAGAGAATTCTGGGTTTGAGCATGAGCAGAAGGAAGGATAAGAGCTAATTTCCAGTCACTATTGCAGGTGGCCTGTCTTAGAAAACAGGTGCTGGCAGCAAGGAGAAGCAGAATGTAAAGAGCAGAGAAGACAGAGGCAGGGCTTGGCTATGTTTCCATTCTGCCTCCAACATATCATCTTTAGTGCATTGAAAGTGCATTGACCTTTTAAATATGCTGTATATCACAGATGGCTATATGTAGGAGCAGGAGCTCCAATTGCCCCAACGAGACCAGAAGTCCAGACAGAAGTACTCTGCTCCTGTGAAAACGGACCTCAATTCCAATAATCTGAGCAACCCATTGGATGGGAAAGCAAAACTACTTGTGCACTTGTCTTGTGATTTGAGGCCAGCCAGTGACTCAGCACCATGCAGCCATTCATTCACACACACCCTCTTCTTCCCCCTCTCCGAGTGGGATGCAGAGGAGAATAAATAATAGTAATGATAAGAGAAATAACAAGGGAAGAGAATATAAAGGTAAAAGGGGAAAGGAAAAAAACAATAAACACAAGTGATGCACAATACAATTGCTCGCCACCCGCTGACCGACACCAAGCCTGACCCAAGCAGCGATCTGGATCTTCGGGTGACTCCACCCAGTTTATATACTGGGCATGACGTGCTGTGGTATGGAATCCCCCTTTGGCTAGTTTGGGTCAGGTGTCCTGTTTCTGCTTCCTCCCGGCTTCTTGTGCCCCTCCTCACTGGCAGAGCATGAGAGACTGAAAAGTCCTTGATTATAGTAAGCACTACTGAGCAACAATTGAAAAAATCAGTGTGTTATCAACATTGTTCTCAGACTAAAGCCAAAACACAGCACTGCAGCAGCTGCTAGGAAGCAGAAAAGTAACTGTTACAGCTGAACCCAGGACAACTTCCTGCAGCTCTTATTCCCTTGCTTCCATTTCCTCAAAGAAAGTACTTAGTCAAAGAGTTAATCTGTCTTAGGAGGAAGATGTATTTCATTAGTTGATGTTCCAGAAAGGTGAACAGTGTGGTTTGGAAGCTGTTAATTACTCTTACAGGTCGTAGAATGGAAATACATGGGGTTTTACAAATAAGATGGGTACCATAACATAAATAAGTAAAAGAATGAGTAAAGACAACAGCAACATCAAGACTGATATTACAGAGGTAACAGAATGAAGGCATCACACGAAAATGCCTCAGTAATACATTCATTTTTATTGTCATTTTGATTTTTTATAAATGGGATTTTTTGCTTGCAATCATTTGAGTTATCAAGTTATGTCACTATCCTCTCTGAGCTCGGTTGGGTAATGAGGGTCTCCTGACGAGTTTTAGGCAAAGTAATGTTGGGTGCCTAAGTAAGGCAAGAGAGCCAGAAAAAAGAGTGTCAGAAAAAGTGATTGCGAAGATGCATTTGAAGGAGAGCAGTGCAGCTGCTGTCTCTTTGTCATGTATTTTATAGAATACAGAAAGAATCAAACACTTGTCTTCCCAGTCATGGAAACCAAATTACAGACAAGCATTCTGAGAGCAACTGATAATACATGGAAAAGGGGCCAGGCAGAAAAAAAAAAGCATGAGTAAAAATAATCTCCCCCCTTTCCTTCATAACACAATAATATACCCTTTAACACTCGTGCTTGACAGAGGAGTTTATTCCCTACCAAGTTGGTTTTTTCTTTCATTGTTGGGGTTTTTTTAACAACTTTCCATTCATTTTTATTAAAGACTGACAGCAAAACTACCTGAAGCAAGAGCTGTGCTTTCAGATGCTGGTGATTCCTAGAAGAGCTGGAAAGATGCATGTGGTTGCTATTTCAGCGTATGTGGGGTGAATGTTCAACACGGGTATTATAAAACATAGCCACAATTCATTTTAACAATGCTATATCAAAAATGTATCTCAAAAGGATATCTTATGAAGAGGCAATTGATTCAAACATCTAAGATTATTAATACCAGTGATTTACAGAGAAATATATTTTCTCTTTTGGTACCTTAATTTGAATGATAAATGACAGGTGAATTCTGCTTCAGCACAGGAACTCAACTGCTCCCCAAATTAAGGCAAATTGTTTAAGAAAACACTGCAAAGGGGGGAAAGATATTATGATGATTTCATAAAGCCACTACATTAAGATCCTCACAACAGCAGTCACTGTTGAAGACATCCTACTTTGTAACAAGCATTGCTTTAGAATTCACAAAATCAAATCATCTGCTGCTCTTTCAAATATTCTAGTAGAAAAGCAGATTCATGACACAGTAAAATCATGTATTTTGATTTATTTCTGTTATGCATATCCAAAAGGATGTGGATTCCAGCCATACCATGGCTATATGAGTGTACAGCAGTTCTGAGGTTGCTTGGGATAGGAAACACATGCAGTACACATACTGTAAAACATGTTCTCATTATTATTTCTCAGTGTGCACAATCATAAAGAACATCAATCTCGTTACATTCTCAGATCAATCCTGCCCCCCACTGAAGTCAAAGGAAACTAACCTGTTGGTTTCAATAGCACCCAGCCTTTTATAAATTTGCAGACATTCATATCTAGGAAGCAGGAGTTCATTGTAAGAAGGAATGAATTACTGTTCAGAAAAAGTGGTGAGTTCTTACAGCTATGTGCTGAGTGTTATGAAATGTTGTGATTGGTATACCAGCTATCTATTTCCACCAGTGTTCACAGAGTGTCCACAGCTCTTATTTATCCCTCTATGCCCCCGTCCCACAGCAATTTGCATGCCATCTTCCTTTTCAGCTATCTATCCCAAACCAATCTGACAGAAACCAAAACATGGTTAAACAAAATCTCATGAAGAAAGAAGTGTGTGACATTCTATCATTAACTATTCATTGTGTATAACTAATACTTCATTGTAAAGTTGCACACCAATATTCCATTTTCAAAATCAAAAGTGTTTCTTATCTAAATAATTTTGTTTAGAACACCATGACATGATTGCACTGATTAAAAAACCTTTAAGTAATCACAGATAGTAGAGCACATTAGGTCTCCTAAATTATCACCCATTTATTAACAGATCCACATCCATATGCTCTGTGCAACTAACCTCTTTTTGCTAGTGCTTAAATCAGCTTGATTCAACTTGATTTTGATTTTGTTGTTTCTATGGAGTCCATGTAACTCTGAGCGAACAAAACTTTAACGGATTCATAAACAAATCCTTAGTATAGATGTAATCCTATTTAAAGAGGTAGTTAACCATGTCAAGAATTGTGGTTGAAAAGCAGCTAGTCATCATTTTTGCCAGTTTTTGGTAAATCCCTTACTACTTCCAGAAGAAAACGAGTCCAAGTCTCTTAGCCCAGTCCTACATTTCTATCACCCTGTTGGCTACACTAAGAATTACAGTATCAACTTTTGGAAAACAGTTATTGCTTTTTTAACTTTGTCACCTGATGGAAGAACAGGACAAGAATTAGTAAATTCACTTATTTAAATCAGTGGGAATACTAAGCAAATAATAAAGGCAGCAGACATCACTTTAGCACTAGTTTAATTTAAATAAGGTTAATATTGTTTCTTCCTATAATAAAAGTGTGGTTATTTGTTGGCTTTTTTTCCTGTGCAAAAAAATACATATTTCTTCTCTCTAAGCACTAAACATGCAAATCTGAAGTTAGAACCACCCCTCTCTACTAAAATAAGCTCACAAAAAAACATGCTCAATCCTTCAATTACATACAGGCACAATTTTTAAAGCTTTGACACTTGCAAGCGATGTCAGATGTTACCCTCTGAATGAGGGTAAATGAACTTGCACAGGTTTGACTGTCTTGACTGTTTAAAGTACGCACAGAGCAGAAGCTCTGGAGAACAGGCAGAGGGCCTGGTATAAATATAATGCAATCTGGGATATACATGTACTGTCATTTGGTAAGTGCATTATATATATAGCTTTATATATTTACTGTTGGTATTTATATTATATATTATTATTAAATCCATTCCATCCACTCAACTATAGGTGCATTTTTCAAGAACAGTATAAAAACGTCTACTATGATACAGTTTATAAACTTACTGCAGTATTTCAGTCACATTCAAAATGTGTTTGAAAAATATACTTGTTCAATAATGCTCAGTTGGAGCAATTCTATTTTGATGGAGATTTTCTGACTTGACTCTCAAATTCAGATGATCTAGACGTGTGGCTAGGCAGCATAACCACTATGAAATCCTTTCCTATCACAAATGCTTGTTGTCTTTGCAAATAGCTGGCTGTCAGAGGGGTTTGCAGATTTGTAATTCAGACAATAATCAGATCAGTGTTTATCTAACCCAGAGGCGATTCTGTATCTGGGGCTACCTTCTGCATTTTCTTTGCCATAATTTTCTTCCTAAAGTGGAATGTTATTGTCTGAGAGAAGTTTGTAGCTTTTTGTGTTTAAAAACCTAGACTACCTTAATGGGTGGCTTGGATGATTCTATATCCTGTCTCTGCCCTGAAGGATTTTTGTCCATGACCTCACCTTTGCTTACTTATCTTGAGAAAATTAATGCCAGTGTTGCCACTAACCTCATGAAGTCAAGACTTTCCAGGAACTTGGAGACAAGGCCACACAAGTCAAGTGCAAATCAGGCAGCTGGCTCTATCCTCTTTACACACAAAGGCAATACAATCCATAATTTAACTTAAATACTATAAAAGATGTTTTGACAGTGTATATAATAGAAGCAACATTCATACTTTAGATCGTACTGGAAGGTAGTCTTTTGGTAAGAACACTAGATATGGATCAAAGTTCAGCCTCTTCTGGAAAGCTACCATCTGTAGTGAGCTATTCCCAAAGAATGAATTTTTCATATAAACAGAAAAAAGACCTATTGGTTGACTTAGAACTCCTTTCAAAGATAAACATAGATGAAGCACAAAACATTTTAGAGTTTAGCTGAACATACTCCGTCCTAGATATAGTAACTGCAGCTTTAAAATGCTTTAATGAGTTTCTCTAAAAATTGAAAATTGAGTGAATACATTAAAAACTCCTGATGGATAATTTTCAGATAAAATGTTACAGACTGCTTGATGAGACCATTGAATCCACTCCTTTAGCTTAGGTGAAACCCGTTCAACTAGGAAACAGACAGGCCAAGATCTAGTCTCACCAATGACCTCTCCATGAAAATTAATTAATTGGCATGTCTTGTGCTTTGTTAAGGAACAGGAATAAGATACTTCATGAATATGAATTAAATGCTTGTTGAAGCCAAGAGGTCTTCTTTTTTAACTACGGCTGTCTGTTTTCCCAATCAAGGCACCCTAGAGGTACATAATGAACTTATAAGTAACTATCATATTTAGTTATTAGGAATGACTGCAAGGAGAAAGAAAGAGATAGAAAACATTTTTTTTCTTGCCAAAAATTATTTACACGTTATACTTCATCATTAATAGCCATTGCATTTGAATGTGCAACGACAGTAAGGTCATTTGCGTCCTGATCTTAACATTGTGAAGCAGAAACAGAAGCATAAAATGAACATTTAGTTACATTTAAAAGTTATTTCTACACACAGAGAAGGGAAAATGAGAGCTTGGCTATGAAGATAATCCTATATTTCAGCATAACAGCATCTTATCCTATAATATTTTTTACATTTACTCATCTGAGTAGCCTATATTCTCCTTAGCAGACTTTTTTACTTCAATGTGACTGCTTGTGCATGAGAAAGTTGTGGGACTAAAGTGACTATTCTTATTTTTAAGAGACAAGCCATTGTGCTCATATTCACACTTACAGAGAGAAGAAAATCACCCCAGAGTGGAGTTATATCTGCAGCAGCACTGGGTGACTTCATTTGAAGATCATAATGGTCAGTTTTAGCATCCAGCTCCCGTGCATGCTATAAAAATGTTTAAGAGGAGGCAGGAGAGTGGGAGCTGGGAGGGAGTTAAAAACATGTCAAAAAAAGTCTTAGTAGACAAAAAACAAACAGAAAAAGAGCAGAAGTAAATTAATCTTCCTGAAGTATATTACATAAGGGGAAATGCTTGGTAGTCATTATTTGCTGTAACAACTCAAGACAAATGATCAGCCACTGTGTTAGTTCTGATGAAGGACATGCAAGAAAGACAATGGCTTTCCATTTTTAAGTTAATCAGTACCCAAGTGATGTATTTCTGAAAAATAATAAAATGGATTAATCAGGAGCTAAGGGAAAGAAGAGGGCAGACACTTTATTTCCACCACATGTGGATGAAATATACATAATGTAATAAAGGGCTGCTGTCGACTATCTGCAGGAAGAGCACCTGGAAGATTAAAGCTGTGGACATAACATTAACAAAGTACAGACCACACTGAATTAATGAGCACTGGAGACAGACATTCAGTGGAGTCTTAATTTATTTTCCTTTTCTAGCTCATCCTTTAAGAAAATGACAGTGTCTTCTTATCGATTTTACACTCAGAGATCAATCAGAATTGCCCTGACTCAGACAAAATTTACAGCATTCCTTGACAGTGCCTCGAGCATCTGGGACTAAACAGACATTACAAGGAAGCAATATATCATGTTTGTATGTAGAGCTTGACATGCTTAAAAATAAGCTAATCTGTAGTGGAATTTCCTTCTTTTTGACAAGTTGCACTGCCCAGCTCTTCGGTCCCTTGTTACGAATTTGTCTCCCAGCTCTACTATTAATTATAACATGCACATAGGATTCATGTATTTAGACCCTGAGGGAGGTCATCTGCTACATAGTTTTAGATAAAATATAAACTAACAGATCACTCCTACTTAAACAATGTGAAATGTCACTCTGATGCACTCCATAAAAAAAGCTAGAGGTGTTCTGTCAAGAACTATGATCAATTCTGACAACCCAACAATATCAGAGCTAAATGATGGGCCTCTACATTTCCAAACAGCCCTTCGTGGAAATTGCTGTATCTGGAAGCTCTTTTGTGCAAGTAACTAGATGTATTAAATGCAATAATTACAGAAAAGACACGAGCTGTGATGCTTAGGCAGTTGTTGGCTAAGCTAAATTGCTTCCACACTACAATTTAGCTTATACCCGGGGATCGCTTCCCAACTGACTTTTTACACTAAAGGAGGAAGACGGATCTCCTCTGTGCTACAGACCTGAAGATCTGCTAGTGGGCTCAAATGAGAGATGTTTTACAAAATATTTGCTGTATTTTGCTTGAAGGAAAACATCAAGAACAGAGCTGAGAAAGAACTAACATGTATCTGATAAGGATTGAGGATCAGCAGGTTTTTGTAACTTCAAGCCTGTGATCTCCTTCAGGCAGTGATTTGTTGGTCACTTTAGCACCTAAAAGAAACATTGAGAGACCAAGAGCTGAAACGGATAGGGAATGCCCCAAAACCCAGAATATTTTCTGTAGGGTTTTGGTGGTGGCTCATTTTCATTTTTGATCATCTGATAAAATAACATGGGAAAAATCCTTTTAGACATTACACATTTTTTGCATAACTCAGAACCTTCTGTTCCTTTTACCTTCATTAGGAGGACTGGGAAGTTCAGCATATTACAAAGTTCAACCACTTATATTTAGTATTAAAGGACTTAAAAATCTATCTAGCATAACTGGGGTGCCTGGCAGTGTAGTGTAAAACATTCCCTTGGAACAAGCCCAAGTGCCTCATACACTGCTAAGAGATAAGAATCTGTAGATCTCCATCCTCGTACACAGATATTAATTTTAACATCACTCAGTAAAACAGCTGTTTCTGTCCTACAGACTGTACTGCTTTCTTACTTGGATGGGGTTTTATTTACACTGGGTATTTCACCTGAGACCTTCTATTTGGTCTGTGAAAACAAAAACAAGTTTTTCTAGTTGAAATGAACCTGGCTAAACCTGCCTTTGTGATACCCATGAAGCCACAGCCAACACTTTCAAGTCTTTGAATTGCTCTTATTACATTCCTACTTCATTAAGGGTCCTGTACACACTTCACTGTGTTTAAAGCTAATAAACAAAAATATGAACTTTTCTTATTTGTGTCACCATAATGGAAGCTGTTGCCAAAGGTTTGCAAATACACATAGTAGCAGAGGATTCTGCTCTTTTTCCATGCCCTAATTCTTCATGCTAGTGGAAGTAAAAACATGTAATTTTTTGATTGATCTTGAATCAAGGATGAAGAAACAAAGCCAATACCAAATGGGTAGAAAGATAAAATGATAGCTGATTTGCAATCCAAACTCTGAAACACAGAAATATGACAACATGCAGAAAAACAAATGCTATATTTATGAAACCTTAGTATGATTTGCCCTCAACTACTATGGCAGTAAATTACTATGGTTTCAAAAAACAGTATGACAAGCACTGATTTATTTTACTTATTCTCTTTTCCCTTCATTTGTGATTGTCTGACACAGTCGGACCAACCCTCAAGAAATTAGAAAGATATCATCTTCCGTGAGGGATATTGCACTTATTTTCCCTGCAGGTGTTTTTTCTCCCTCATACTATCTCTGCCTTTTTTAGCTCCCTGGTTCTCCTCTCTTATGGGATAATCTCATGTTATCTAGGCACTTGGCTGTTCTCAGTACAAGCCTGAAAAGAATTCTGTATTATCCAAAATGAGGACAAGGACAAGTTCTAAATTCAGACAATTTTATTTCACTTTTGCATTCGCAGACACTAACATGGACATATGTCATGACCAGCAGATTACTTTATACAAAAGGACACTGAACTGACTTGTCTTCCAAGAGAGCACAATCTCTGACTAAAGGCAGTGGCCCAGTTTTTAATCTAGAAAAACAATTATTGAATAACTCTGCCAACAATCTCTGAGTTTGGGTATAGATTAAACAGTTCAAGCATGACTGTGTCTGCTTCTGTCAGCCTAACCTGAAGCCTTTTCAAGGAATCTAATCTCAGACAATGTTGAGTACGTATGTGTAAAAAATTTTGGACTGTTTAAAGATACTGTGAATTATCCAGGGCACAAGTCTCTCACAGGGTCTCAGGGCTCAACTCTTGTGCCTGTCTCTACCGCAGACTAGTTAGCATGACAACAGACAATTCATTGCTTGACTTTTTAATTCTAAAAATTACCTGCCTCAGCAGGCCTTCTAAACTCTCTCAGCAATATGTGAAGAGAAATGTTCTACCCTGGAATTCAATTCATTCCAGTCTCATTTTTAGTCTCTTTAGACTAACTCATCCCTTGCTAAAGCCAGGCAGGGCTGTTCGGTTTGCAGTCTGTGCAACAGGTGTGACAGGAAGTCTGTCCTGGCAGACACACTGGAAGGAGAGCTCTCCAAGTGATGCAGTGCTCCCACAGCATGCATTGGATGTGGGAAATGTCTTCACTGGACACCTGTCTCACAGGATCTTCTAAATCCCTGAGATTCATAGATGCTACTTGGAATAGCAAAAGAAACCATAAAAACTTTATCCACTTCTGAAAAAGAAGGGTTCACTTTCACATAAAATTTGTAATCATTTGCATTTATACTGACAGTCTTCTAAGTAGCAGACAACATTCTTCAGGAAGTTTTAAAGTTATACTCACTAGCAATCCAGAACACTTGCCACCTGCATAAATTGAATATTTCTGGCTGAGTCACAACAAATGCAGTATTGTCGTATTTCCTTCAGCATCTTCATATACCTGAGCTAACTGTAGAACACATCATGCAAGATACACCACATCAACCAGAAAAACAATATGGACAGTTCTGAAAGGTATCCCTACCTTTGCCTGGAGAAACCTCAGCATCCCTTAAGCCAAGAGACAGAGGCACTGGAGTATGTTACCCTGAAGTCTGCTGCACTTCCACAAAAGGTCATAGCTCACCAGAAGCTTACCATGCCCTACATGAGCAACTACTCAACACGGGATGAGTGGCCTCAAATCACCAGCCTTCCAGTCTAGGATGCTAATCCCCAGTGCTGCTGAGATTATTTACTAATTACATTACTCAGATATCCACTAGAATTCCCATTAAATTCCAAGAATTCTTGTTGCTTAACCAGGGTTTTTTTTCCAGGAGTAAAAGAACATGTACACTTCCTTAGCAATTCAAAATGAACAATTATCCAAAGGAAATTACACTGTTTAAAAAAATGGCTTTATACTTTAGTCTGTTGACCTCTTATAATCTCTTTGTTAAAATGTGTTATAATTGACCAAGCTATATTTAGTGTATATTCATTGAAATGATGAATCTCACTTTCTGAGAGCCTGAGGGCACATGTAGACAAAGCTACACTCAATCTATAAAACCACAATACAGCTACACAAAGAAATCAAAAAGTACTGGATTCACCAATAATTAGAGAGCTCTGAGTAAAGATATTGAATGTCCTACAAGTTCTTAGCTTTCTGTTACAAAGAGGGATGCTGAAAGTGGGTTAGGAAAGTAAAATCATTATGGATAAACACTTCTTAATATCAATATCAATATGTGTTAATGGTAAGAATAGGCATCATTCCTAATGTATTTTGTTGGGGAATGTGTCCCACCAGTGATCTGTTCTGAGGTAGACCTGTTCCTTTGGAATCATGAGAAACCATGAAGTTTCCCAGTCATCTTTGGTGGGCTGCAAATAAACTATATATCAGAATGAATATTTAGTTTATAAATCTGGGCAAAATACTTACAACATGAACCTGAGTGATGACTTTAATGCTACTAAAACTGAATTATAAAACAATAATAGCAAAATTCCAGTAACTGCAGGAATCAGTTGATGTCAGACTAATAACAGAACATTCTGATTTTTTAATAGAAAACTTTCATACAACAGGAGATATATTTTTTCAGCACTATGCCTAATTTACACTCTGAAAGAGCTGAGTAGCTTTTATCCAGCACGGCTGATCCAGCTCATATGAGACTTTCTCTTTAAAATGATGAATATGTGCATTGACAGAACCTGCGATTACTCCCCAAAACCCACTATAAGGCCAGAGGACTTTACTGCAAAATTTTATCTGATGATCCTAAGCGAGATCATAAAGCATGTGCAGAAAAATGGAGGGATCAGGCCAGTCAGCATGGGTTCATGAAGGACAGGTCCTGCTTGACCAGCCTGATCTCATTCTATGATAAGGTGACCCGCCTGGTTGATGCGGGGAAGGCTGTGGACATTGTCTATTTGGACTTAAGTAAAGCATTTGACACTGCCTCCCACAGCATTCTCCTGGAGAAACTGGCTGCTCATGGCCTGGATAAGTGTATTTTTCGCTGGATTGGAAACTGGATGGATGGCCAAGCCCAAAGTGTGGTGGTGAATGGCATCACATCTGGTTGGCAACCAGTCACTTATGGTTTTCCTCAGGGCTCGGTGTTAGGGCCAGTGTCGTTTAATATCTTCATTAATGATCTGGATGAGGGGATTGAATGCGTCCTTAGTAAATCTGCAGATGACAGCAAGTTAGTCAAGAATGTTGATCTCCTGAAGGATAGGAATGATCTGCAGAGGGGTCTGGACAGGCTGGATTGATGATCTGTGGCCAGTGGTATGAGGTTCAAAAAGGCAAAGTGCTGAATTCTGCACCTAGGCCACAACAACCCCATGGAACGCTACAGGCTTGGGGATGAGTGGCTGGAAAGCTACGTGGACTTGGGCATGTTTGACAGCTGGCTGAGCATGAGCCACCTTGTGCCCAGGAAGACAAGAAGGCCAATGGCATCCTGGCCTGTATCAGAAATAGTGTGGCCAGCAGGATGAGGGCAGTGATCATTCCATGTACTGGGCACTGGTGAGGCTGCACCTCAAATCCTGTGTTCAGTTCTGGGCCCCTCAATACAAGAGAGATATTGAGGTGCTGGAGCAGGTCCAGAGAAGGGCAACAGAGCTGGTGAAGGGTGAAGAGCATAAGTTTTATGAGGAACAACTGACGGAACTGGGGGTGTTTAGTCTGGAGAAGAGAAGGCTCAGGAGTGACCTGATCGCTCTCTACCTGAAAGGAGGTTGTAGTGAAGTGGGGATCGGTCTCTTCTCCCAAGTAACAAGTGACAGAACAAGAGGCAATGGCCTCAAGCTGTTCCAGGAGAGGTTTAGATTGAATAATAGGAAAAATTCTTCACAGGAGGGTGATCAGGCATTGGAACAGGCTGCCCAAGGCAGTGGTAGAGTCACCATCCCTGGAAGAGTTCAAAAACCATGTAGATGAGTCGGTCGGTGACATGATTTACTAGTGGTCTTGGCAGTCCTGGGGTAATGGTTTGACTTGATGATCTTAAAGGTCCTTTCCAACCCAGTAGATTCTATGATTCTATAAGAAGGACATGGAGCTGTTTGAGCAAGTCCAGAGAAGGGCCACAAGAATGATAAGGGAGCTTGAGTACCTCCTGTATGAAGACAGGATGAGAAAGTTGGGGCTGTTCATCCTGGAGAAGAGAAGGCTGCATGGAGACCTCATAGCAGCCTTCCAGTATCTGAAGGGAACCTACAAGGATGCTGGAGAGGGACTCTTTGTTAGGGACTGTAGCAACAGGACAAGGGGAATGGGTTTAAACTTAAACAGGGCAAGTTCAGGTTGGATATAAGGAAGAAGTTCTTTAGTGTGAGGGTGGTGAGGCACTGCAATGGGTTGCCCAAGGAAGCTGTGAATGCTCCATCCCTGGCAGTGTTCAAGGCCAGGTTGGATAGAGCCTTGCCAACATTGTCTAGTGAAAGCTGTCCCTGCCCATGGCATGGGAGTCTGAACTAGATGATCTTAAGGCCTTTTCCAACCCAAACCATTCTGATTCTGTGATTCTATGATTCCTCTTTCATTTACACTCCAGTTATTCCAATATGGCTGGTGCAAGCACTGTTTTGTTTTGTTTATTTGTTTTACACTAAGCATATTTTTCCTTTCTTCTTTTTTCTAAGTTAAAACCACAAAAAGTTCATTTTTCAGGCATAGCTATTGCATTGTACCAGACTGGACTCACAGTTACATGCAAACATGCTACTACAGTTTGCTAACTAAATCAACAACATCTCTTCATTTGTAGAACTTTGTAATATGATACTTATGTAGGGTCTCAAATGCAGAAGTGTAAACAATTGTGGTGCCTATCAGACTGAAAATAAGGTAGGAATGTAACTACAGAGTAGTAACTGATACCACAAGAAAAAGTCATAGCAGGCTAATGTGATAAGTTACTGTATCATTCGAGTTAGCAGGAGTACTAACATTTCTGTATTAAAATGGTATTAGTGGTATATTAGGCTAACATGATATGACAAAAAAATTGCAAACAAAATACTATAATTTAGTCTAGGGCATAAATGTGAGAGAATGAAACCAAATATTGTCACAGAGGAACACCCTCTTTTCATTTACAGGAACATGTGGAAATTTTGTGATAGAATTTGCTGTCGTGTCATACTGATAAAGTTCATGAGAGATTACAATTGCTATGTGAATTGTAAGTTAGTACAAATGATATCTTTTATCTATGTATCGTTTTTACTCCAAGGGATATCAAAGAGCTTTACAAACTTAAAGAGACATACAAAGCAGTATGCTTATCATCAGCCTGCAGCTGAATAGACTTCCAACAGTACACAATTTTTTAATTAACCAAAGTTTTACCCAGCTGCTGATGGTATGACAGAATTTATAGAGTGGCTATCCTTTTAAACATTAAGTTTTACACAGGCAAACAAAGTCCCTACAGACTCCGTATCAAAAAAGCACTGAAAAAGCTTCTGTTTGTATGAAACAACTGGCAAAAACTGTATATCCATATAAAAAATAGTATTAATTTACAGAAATAGCATAAAGATACTCTCCATAGGATTAATCTTGGGATAGTTACTCTGAATACAATAACATTATTTAGACACAATAAAGATTCTCAAGACAAGTCATTGTTTGATTCCTGTCATCTACACTCAGTTTAAATTTCAGTGATGTGCCCACTTAGCTTTTTGAGTAACAAACAAGCAAGGACAGGGACACTTCCAAGACAGTTTCTGCTTAGTTCAGCTTAGAACCATTCATCACAGAGCTAATGCTGCCAAACTTCCGCTCACCATCAGGCATCCTGAAAATCAGAACATACATTTTATATACATAAACACACATAGACAGGTACTTTAAAAATAGATGGATCTCATTAGGCCTTCATCTATAAACTCAGCAATGCTCAATGACATTCCACCACAAAATGGCTAAAAAGATGTCAATATGTGTTCCTCTGAATGCATTGATTTGCTCTTACTTTTTGTAAAGTAAGATAGAAAAAAATAGATTTGCAGGCCTCGTGGATCCTTGCAGCTCTCAAGCTGGGGCAAAAACTTGTCCCCTAATTTTACAATTATTTCACAATATCTGTGTGGGATTTTTAAGCTTAACAACAATATAAGCAAACATATCAGTGCAGTGAGACAGAAGTCTGGTAGCTCACCAATAAATGTATTCATTTAAAGGTGTATTCAGGACAACAGTGTAGTCATGGATCACAATACTTACTTGCTGTGACTATGCTAACATTATCTCATTTATAGCACTGAAGCAAAGAGTCAATCCTGAAAACTGCAACAACTAAGTCTTAAAAAACATTATTCAACAAAGAACTAATTACTAACAGGGAACTGTGGACAAGATTTACATAGTAGTGACTTGTTTCTGTTTATCTATTTTACACAATCTGGAATTTTCCACTTTACGGTATGGAGATAGAATCTATTTTATGCCATGAAACTTCTTCACACACACAGACAGGGTTTCACCATCAATGTCAATTTACTGTAGCAAATTCCTTGAATTTTCTGTCATTCCCTATATACAAATTGTAACTCACAAGACCCTTCAGCTCACTTTGACAGCCCAAGACTCTTGTATTGCTGTCTGCTCTTTACCTCACTAAATCAGCCTATCCAAATCTTGCCACCACTTCTATTATTTTGATGCTTTACTGAACCTGTACTGCCCCATCTCAAAGCCACAGCCTCTCTTTGCAGCTGCACTATTCTCACTGCATCAAGGTGAAACTCCCTCCTCACCTTTTGGCTCCATCAGTGTCTGCTTTCTTCAGCTAGTGATTCAATTCTGTGCATTAGTAATACCAGGTTTGAACATCCTCCTTATTCACTGCTGCTGCACTGTCATGCAGTGTTTTGAAGAACAGAGCTCCATTCTGAGGTGACACCCTCATTTGGGTGCCTGTACAACACTCATGGAGTAAGTTGAGGAGTAACAAGCTATACTTGACAATGTATATGTAAAAACATAAATATGAGAAGAAGTTCCAAATTTTTTTATTCCTGGATTTCTCCCTCTCAATCACTTCTCCCATCTAAATTTTTTTTAATTAAAAAAAAATAATTTTACATTGGGATTCTCATTGCTGTATTCTTTCCCTCAACAAAGGCTGAGATATGAACAACGTCCTCTCCCCCTGCACCCTGAAAACTATAAGCTAATTAGAGCTGGGAGGCACTCTGTGTGTGTATGTGCGCACATGGGTGATTGTATGTAGAATGACTTACACATAGAGATCCCTAGTACTTTATGCAGGCTTCTATGCTATAGGCACAGAACAGGAACTCAAATGTGTAAGTCCCTCAATACGCAAATTTATGAAGGAAAGATAGATTTGAAGATTGCTGCCATTTTCTAAAACAGAGAAAGAAAAGGATTTTGCACTGTTTTGAAACAGAATCACACTGCCATACAGCAGATTTCCATGATATTTGTCTTACACAAATAAAAAATATGAAAATACAATTGTGGAAGCACTTTGCTTTACTTAAGAGTACAGCTGTAAATAAAGCATTACATTGCACCAAAAGTACTAAAATCATCAGGAAGCTTGGTCAGAATATCTGGGGTTTTAATTGGTACAAGAAAAGAGAAGACGAAGAGTAAAATAAATCCTTTCAATTTTTTGTCATTACAACAGAATTCTTAACTGTAGGGGGTAGAATGATGCATCCATTTGCACTTACAGTACTATATTAGGGAATGACTAGATTACTTGTAGAGCTCTTTCTGTGTCACCACTTATGAGTAATGATATAATTTCCTAAATCACATAAATAAATACACAAAATAAACTCTTGGAATCCTGTATTTTCCTGTATCTTGCATTACAAAAAAATAAATGAGAATGGTCATTTTTATAGAATACAATTTTATTTTCTGCATAGAAACACATACAAACATTTTTATCCTACTATTGCTGAAACCAAAGTAGATAATATACACTTTGAGAATTATATTTTTCTTCCACTATGTCTGCATTTACAAGACAAATAGCTGGCATCCCTGTTCTAGCACAAGGAAAGGTTTATGTTTATCTTTATTTACACTGCCCACAGTATTTCAAAATATTTTAAGCCTAAATGTCTGGAAAAGCTAAGATTTTCTAAAAATACATTTTGTAGATGCATGGTGACTTGAATTATCATAACAACTAAGATTTTGTATATTTATTTCCATGTCTCAAAAAAGGATCTTGTATTATTAGTGAAGATAATGTATGTGTCAAAAAAGAGGCATCAAAAACACTTCCTGTGCACTTGACAGGGTGACAAAATATTTCTCCTATCCTTTCCTAATTGAGCTGCTGTACAAAGGGAGACATTATGATAATATTAATAATAGTTACATGGATATTTGTAGGTACTGTGTAACCCTTCAGTCCATTTTCCCAGACAATGGTGACTACAAAGAGGCTTCAAAATAGAACATCACACAATATGAATGCCACTTTTTTCTATCTTACATTTTAAAAACATCATTGAAATCAGAAAGTTCATTTACAAAGGACTGGCAGTTGCAATCACAGCAATAATGTAGTGCTGAGAAAAAAAGGGTAATTGGTTTGGTAAAGATCGCTTTCCATTACACCATAAAGCACTACACAATAGGAAAGGTCGCCAATTAAGCAATCATGAATACCAAGTACTGAAGCTGATGAAAATAGGGCAGTGGTTTAAATAGATTTGCAAGCAATTTACCTTTTCACAATGTTGGCAATCTGATGCAATTTGCTTGCAATTTTGTCTGCTTTCAGTAGCACTCGAAGCTGACACTACACAGACCAAATGGCAAAGAGGCCTGCATAGAAAATGTAAAACTATCTTGGCTGCATCAGGGAACCAGAATGGTGGTTCATCAGGAAAATTACAACAATTAGCATAAGTGCTGCAAAAATCAACACTTTAAATGTCACACTCACTAGTCTGTCCAAAGACTGTAAAAGTACTATCTCCATTGCTGGACTAACAGTAAATATGAAGCAATCACCAACAAGCCTTGAGGCTGATGGCTTTACAATTGATGTGACATTTTCTGAGTGATAAAATAGCCCCTTATTTTACAAAAGTAAGTATTTTTTTTTTTCGATTTAACCTGGATTATGTCAACCCAAAACTTACATTTAATTTTTTTCAACTCTTCTTCCAACAAATCTGTTTTGCACTTGAGTATGTTCTTTACATGTTTTAATGTCAGGGAATTGGAACCAAACTGATAAAACTCAAATATCGATCCATTCTTTTTCAATGTAAATTATACCCAAGATTTATACCAAAATGAGTTAGCTGCATGAGGTGATGCACTTGTGATTAGGGCTTGGTTTACAGTCCAGGGGAAGGGCCCTCAAAAGGTAACTGTAGGTACTCCCTCAGGTATTGGTGCAGAATGCAGGATACCTTCACGTATCTCTATCAGTATAAGCCTGGCAAACATAAAAGACGACTTCTGAAGTAATTGATACCTCATGTAATGGCTCCCATGTTAAAGACAGATATAAATTTGTCAGATTGTGAGGGAGAATTGATGTATGGTGTACATTTAATGATTTGTTCTTTTTTAGTGATCTGCAGTGACAAATAAACCAGTAATGCCTTTCTCTGACATCACACAGGAGAGTAACAACTTTTCCTCTGATATCACATCCTGAAATAACCCACCTCCTTCATCAGAAGCTTGATCCCAAAACTTTATTAAGAGAAAAATTGTCACCATTTATGGTCTAACTCAAGATATGTTCAGGTCAATGGAAGTTCAGGCATCTAGGACATTGTCGTTCTGAAAACCAGCTAGATTCAGAGAATCAGAACACTTCTGCCATTATTTTTTTTCAGAGCTCTATAAATGTACTCTGAGGTTCTAGAAGCCAAGTGTTGTTAGCTCCTGAAGTAATCTTTTTTACATCAGGCATGCAGTCAGAAATGGCTGATCCAGTGAACTACTCTGGGCATTGCTATTCACTTGACAGGACCATTACAATGCTGCACACTGAGCTGCAGTAGATCTGTAGCTACTATATAGCTTATATTCATTTAAATGGCTGTCCTTGAACAGCAACAGTCAGTTGTTCAGGAGTGGTAGCACTAGAGAAGTGAGAAGAAAGAAAACACCAACTCTTCAGTGCTATAACACAAAGTGAAAAATGCTTAACAATTTTTTGTTATCTCTATCAAAAGGAAGAAGACTATATTCAGGTTTGAAAAGCATTAGCTGCTTGGTTAAATATGACACAAATGCAAACATTAGATAAGAAACAAGAGAGGTACCTACTTTTCCTTTGATACATTTGAAATGTCCCACCAGACATCTGCTAGATTTTTTACTAGAACTTGACTAATATTTTGACCAAAACAAAACAAATTATTATTGCAACTAAAATTGCATGCAACTCTATTAATTCATATAGAACAATAAGTTACGGATAAGGACAACAGAAAAAGCACATATTTAAACTACTCAGAAGGTTTTGCTGCTACTTCAAAAACCTTTCAGCTGAATCTTCCTCTTACATGCTTCCCTCAGTGCCCAGCCCTCACCAAGGCTACATATACAATTGCAGTTCTAAGGTAACTTTTATTTCAATCTACTTCTATTTTGAAGCAAGGTTCCTCTCCACTTATTTTTGCTCCC
Source organism: Coracopsis vasa (assembly GCA_026283785.1). NCBI lineage: Eukaryota > Metazoa > Chordata > Aves > Psittaciformes > Psittacidae > Coracopsis > Coracopsis vasa. The sequence continues at coordinate 16,158 of JANHGB010014528.1, read as the reverse complement.
AGTCTTTTCTTGTCCTATTTGTTTGCCTTTTACAATATCCTCCTTTATTGCCTTTCTCCCATTCATGCAATGTGGCACTAATTCGACATATGACAATCAATCTCAGCACTTTCTTTTTCACTGGTCCTCATCCTTTACATGTCTCAGCATCCTAACTTCAAAAACTTTGTGAATGTTCAACATGCCTCATTGTCAAATCCATAACACTACAGGCAACAAAGTGCCACTTTCAGCTAAGGGAATACTACTGGGAGGCAGATCCTAACTGCAGCTAATATCTGAACATAAATTGCACCTTGATTACTCTTTCACCTGCTGCTTCACCACCCGTCTGGTTGGTACTAGCTCACATGAATACTATTACCACATTTACTTGCCTGCTTTTATGATGTACATTACACTTACCAGTTGGATCATTCCTTTTTAATTACAGTGTGTTTTTTTCTAATGCTTCAGCAGGACAGCAACACCAACCATCACAAACATGTATATGTATACCATCCACAGCTGGCTGAAAGAAGAATTTTTCACTTTAACTTCTGCAAAACAATTGCTTCTTCTTTAGCTATAAATTCAGATGTTGAAACACAACCAGCTTTAGCTGCATCTCAGTTATGCTTTGAAGCTTCCTATCATAATCACTGTCATAGACACCATTTAATGTGAAGGTCAGTGCTCAGTAATAATTTTAGTGAGATTCCACTGCAGCAATATTTGAAACAACAAGTGAAATAAATACCTTGAGTCCATTTTAAACTGACACAAGCTGAAGAGTGAGTATGGAGTTCATACTAGCCACTCTGGTAGTTATTGCAAGCTGGATGAAGAATTAAAAATGACAGAATTTATGTTATTAATTTGCTGATAACAATTTTTTAAAAATCAGACTGACTACTGCTTTCCAGGAGAAGCCATTTTCTCAACAAGATGTGTAAATGCAGTCTTTTTGTGTAAACTGAGAATATCAAGGAGCCTGAAAGCAGGCAAAGATGGTTCTGTGATATAAAGAGTGTGCATTTCTGATGTCACAAGTGCTCCAGGAATTCTCACCAATTTTATGCTTACTAGTCACAAACCAGAGTAAAAAGGAGTTGCGTGGTATCCAGAGGGTAAGCTATTCTTACATCAGGGTCTCTTCCAGCCCTCCTCTCATAATCAGCTGTACCCTATTCGGTCTTTTCTGGGGCTCTGAGACAAATCAGGAGAGAGAAGAGAGGGTCTGTACTACCAGTGAATGCAGGAATCAAGCTGGAGGTCTCCACATTAATTCTTTTGGTGGAAAGCAGCAGAGATACTGCTCTTTTTGCCAGAGGATACAGGAGGGAAAGGAGGTGAAACAATTCTGTCCCATGAGGATGCCTGGTCAGAAATTACGCAACTCCAAACATTCACCTTTCAGTTCCCTGCATAGGGCTACATAATGGAGAAGATGCCTGAATGTGGAAAAAGAATTCTTTTTAACATATTTTAAAAGAATCTCACAGAACCAATTTCTAGACAGCTAACAGCCCACAAAGTTACAACTGAAATTAAAGGACTAAATCCTAATCTGAAATTATATGAATGAGGATGAATTACTGTGTCACTAATCAATCTATTATATATTTTAACACTTTGCTTGTACATGTGTAAAACTATTTTAGGATCAAGAAAACTATGACTTTTGACTGAGGACTGAACTATGTTTTGGCAAGTGTGAGCTGAAAAAGCCAAAGAAATTAATTTAACAAATACGAGTTTCTCAGTTTGGCTTTAGTCCTTACTGTTGGGAGATAGGGAAAAGCCAGTAATCAAAACATTATTTATTTTCATTTAATAGAACTAGATTCTTAGTCAATGTTAAGCCTGTGTACCTGCTCTAACAGAGTCACAATAATTTACTCAGTCTGAGTAACTGATTTATTATATTTAGCTGTTACCTGTATTAAAGGATTGCAGTATAAAATAAAGAAACTTAGTAGACCCTTAATAAATAATATTTCTACCATTACTAGCAATAAGCTCTCTCTAACAATACAAAATAAAATATCATAAAAAAATATAAACAAACCCCTCCAAACATATTCAAAATAGTTGGAACACCAAACTAAAGGATAACCATCTAGTATGGAAATTTAAACATATGCATGCATAAATATATGTTAATATAATACGTATCAGCTATTGACTCTATGATCTTGGAGGTCTTTTCCAACCTAAAAAATTTTATGAAACAACTCTACATAGACACTAAATGAGGTTTATTTTTTCCATACTTGCTTCAGTAAATTTTTTGTCTAGACTGTAAAAAGACTGTTGTCAATAGCAGGGAACACTGTTTTCATGAGATTCCTTTAATTCCTTAACACATTTCATGCTCAACCTAGAAATACCCTTATTAAATCAAAAACAAAACAAAACACCAAATTGGTCAGCCCATTATTGATTTTCTTTCAATCACCACAAAGAGTTGGCTTTAGGAGAATGAAAAGTCTTCAGATTAACAAATGGATTAGGATTAGAAAAATATATAGACCTCTTAGCCTGACTGCTAGCACTGCTTTATGTCAGTCTGTAAATTATGTGAGAATAAAAAAATTGCACAGATGGGACTATAACTGACCATAACCTGCTCTATTGTATTTCCAACAATCTCTAATTACAGCAACACACCAGAGAAAGATTTGAAAGGGCAGGTGACGGGATAGGAGAGAAACCTGTTTGACTTAAACAGCACAGGATCCCTCACCATCAGGGCTGATGTACATCAGCCTGACAGCTAATTAGGGTAGACATGAATTTTTCCAATGTAACAGATGTTCGCTAATCAGGCCAGATTTGGAGCCCTTGCGCCAGCAACATTTCATGCACAATTTAACTATCTAAAAGGAATAAACTACTTAATGCATTGTACTGGAGGCACAGCTGTTTCACAATCAGAAAATTTGCTGTCAAAGATGTTCTCTTTAAAACTGACATGTTTTTATATAACTCTGATGGGGTGTTTATAATGTATTAATAGTTGTCAGTAAGAGCTGCTGTCATCATCAAGAAGTAAAATATTTCTGAAGGTATGTTAAAATGAACAGACTCTTTTCTCTTTCCCAAATCTGTTTAGATAATTTAGTTTGAATATGGCCTGTTTAATTCTAAATGTACTTTAAACAAATGGCTTAACATGTATCTCTCAAGTTACATCAATAGTAAAACATGCAGTTCTAACTTCTGACTATGGAGTAAAGCTGAAATACCTTATCTTCTCAGAGCTACAGTGAAAATACATTTTATTTGCAGGAAAAGCATAAGCATAAAATATATTGCGCTAAAATTATCTTAATGGTCTCTTTCCATAAAGATAGTTCACTTGATAGAAAATTCAGATTAAATGTATCCAGAGGTTATATAGATTCATACAGACCATTACTTAGGAGACTTAGGAAATAATGTGAGATTTTTATTCTTGCATGTGAATTTCATAGAATCATAGAATAGTTAGGGCTGGAAAGGACCTTAAGATCATCTAGTTCCGATCCCCCTGCCATGGGCAGGGACACCTAACACTAAACCATGTCATCCATGCCACACCAAACCATGTAACAGACCAGGTCCAGAGATGAATAGTTGGATCTAAGTCAGTTTACAGAAAGCTAAGGTTCTTGCATTTTGTGATTGGAATTAAGATATAATATCATAACCCAACTAACACAATTTCTTGCTATGGTTCCGATCTTTACAGGTTTTGTTAATTTTTTAACCATGAGAAAAACCAAGTGATCTAACATTTTACAGACTGCTGGAAAAGTTTGGGTAATCATTGCATAACCTGTAAGTCATAACGATTTACATAATGAGACAGAGTATAGAACTGGAAAGAATACACTTGCCTTGTGATAATGTCATATAAACACTGCAGTAACACAGTCCTCAGTGAGGTCAGTCTGGGTTCAAAGGTAACAAGGTACTGAAGATATCAAGCCTGGAAAAGATGCCCATGGACATAAATCTGTAAAACCCAGCACTGTTGTAATTTAACACCCCATGAGAGACAAAGTCTGAACCCAGTTCTCATGAACATGTGCTATGTTTGCAATCTAACTTTTAATAAGTAATGTAGAATAGAGAGAGTTGGAGTACAAGTGAGCAAGAAGCAGGGAGAGTCTGGTTCTTTTGGGAGAAGGCTGAGGCAAAGAACTGTCCTTTCCTGGATCCTCAAGTCCTAAATTTAAATTATGTAATTCTTGTAATCATTGCTTTAGGAAAGCTGGCAGCATTTGGGGATTCAGAAATTGCTTTAAGGAATTTGGCCAAAAAAATACGAAGTTCTCTTTTAGAAAAGAAAGCGGAGGGGAAAAAAATTAGCAAAGGTGAATTTATAAGGAAAGTTGCTAGGAGCTCTGAGTCCATGAATACTTTTCCTAGACTAATTAGATCTCCTTCGGAAAAAAAAAAAAAAAATTAAAAATACCAATAAGGTTTTAATCCTGGAAGTACCTGTTTAACTTTTTTCACTTGCGGAATTTCTTCAACTTCAAGCTAATACATACATGTTTGTTGGATGGAGCTATTGGCAGTGGGACACAAAGACTGCAGCCAACCTACATGGATTTCATTATACCCTTGAAGCTGCATCTCACAACATTAGAGTTTAAAAATGGATTCATATAATCCTAGAGAAGAGGATTTGGTGGGTTGGAAAGCAACTACAAGGAAAAGGCAGCATATTGCACTGATGAGAGGTGTTCTGGGAGGTTTACCCATGGAAAGAGAATAGTTTTGTCTTGCTTAACATCTTCAGTAATAATCTGAAAGAAGTAATGATCTTAATGAATTCACTATCATAATGAGTTAACAATAGTAATTTAGGAGGAGCTGGAAGTATCAGTAAGAACAAAGACAAATAATACAAAGGCACCCTGAGAGATTAAAAGCACAGGCAGAAACACTGTAACAAAATGAGGTTTGGACTGGAAAGACACAATTCCCAACACATTTGTTGAAAAACAATCCAAAGCATGAATATTCAATGACAGAGTCAGACATTAATTGGCAATGCAAAATGGCAGAAGAAAAAAAAAAAGACAAGCCTATTTTGTGCTGCCCATGCATCAGCTTCAGAGAACAGGGAGTCAGCCTTTTCTACAGAGCTGATGAACATAGAGAGGAATGACCGTGCTGGCCCTGGCCTGCCAGCCATCTACTGCAGTATCCTATACCTGACCATGAACAGTAACATCCATTTCAAGAAATGCTTAACCTTTTCCACAACAATAATATGAACATAATGGATTCTCTTCTCTAACTGCAGGCAATCGGGGGAGGAGGCTCTTATTCTCGCTTTTATGCATCAGAAGCGTTTGAGCACTTTAAAAAAAAACAAAAAAAATACCACAAGAATTTACTGGTTGACAACCAGCCAGAGTCTCACACTGTTATGGGCACTGTGTTAGCAGAAAAATGTTCATGAAACAGTGAGGTCTGAACTATGGAAGAGCAACAACAGTATCTGAATACGAAGACTATTTTTCAGGGAAAAAGTATATGTATATTCACTTCCATTAGGAGATGACTAAGGTACCAACAAGATAGCAGTCTACAAATATATGAAGTTCATGAACACCAAAGACAGAGAAATAAACTCTGTGCTACCATACTGTGTTTTGTATGACAGAAAGAGGTGAAGGCAACTATTCTGTGGTCAGTAACATCTGATTTACTTCTCAACAGTAGCCTATTTTGCTCCCGGTTTTTGCCAGCCTCACATATACCCACTTTCACAAGAGCCATAAGTGGGGCTGTGTACCCTGTGTGGTTCCATCTCACAACGTAAAATCACATGCTACATTCTTCAGTACTCAGGATGAGGCCAAAATATATCTAACTCTTCTTTTCCTCTTCACCCTAGCAAATTCACTCCTGGAAGAGCAGTTTAAAAGAAGCAGCGAAAATTTGAACCACATTTAAAGCAGATTGAACAAAACCGTAGAACATGTCGCTGTGTTGTGAGAACTGTCGTCATATTGATCAATAGCATCTAATTGTTACTTAGGTTCCTCCATCTGTTTGTAACCATCTGTTGTTTCTCATCTTATATTTAGGGTGTCTACTGCCCTGGTACAGAGATGTCCAAGCTGGCCCCACACCTTCTACCAGAAGTACCAAAGAGTATGTACAGACAGGGACTCTCTGGGAGGTCTGGAAAAGGGAAAGCTGTTTGCTGCTCTCAGTAGAAATATGTGGCAGGGCCACACTAACGTACTACAGTGCTTTCCTAACCACATTGGTGTGTTTGTATGGAGAGAGCAGCCGTTTTTCCATGACCAGCCTCATATAAATGGCACATATAGGATTTGTGCTGGTTCAGAACTTCATCTTTATGTGCAGCTTTGTTAAATACTGGAGCCAGTTACAACCTATTTTGTCAATCCCTAGTTTAGGAATTGTATAAAAGGTTTTCTGCAAAGGATGTCTAAGAGTTTAATATGGCAGTGGACGCATGTGGAAGCTCATATACAAAACCTGCTCAATGACTGCACAGGCTCTTTAGCTAAGATTATTACTATAGACACAAATTCATGCATACGGTTAACATAAGCTTCTACAGGGGCTCTGTACTCTGCCCTTTCTTCATAGAATCTGTACAGAGTTCTTGAAATTCACCAGCATTTATTCAAATAATAATATTTGATTATATGCTCTTTTCAGATGTCTCAGTCTTTAGCTCTGATCTTGTAGGCTATTTGTGGAAGTTGGTATACCTGAGTTATACCTGAGGAGAGCAATCAATATACGACTGAAAACATCATGTTAGTGTTACCAGTGAAAGAAAAGATCAAGTAAGATGTGCATAAGAAGCCAACAACTAACAACCAGTTTTCAAAACCAAAACTTAATGGTATGTCCCATATTTTCTTTTCAAAACTTCTTTGTTACTTACCAAATCCCTGAAGTAACACACTTGCTTCAAACAGTGACTGAGTGTATTTGGTTTTCTTTCCACTGGGTATTGCAAACCCTGCATTTTAGCCAAGTATACAAAAATATTGTGCAGTGAATATTCTGAGAAAAACTGATAAAATCATTAGATACAAATATTTTCAGAATAGAAAATATATATAAATAATGGACTTCATGTTTTTAGATAGTAATGCTTCAAATAAAGATGCAAATGCTGTGCTATTCCCCCAAATCCATGCTCTGCCCCCAGTGTTGTGGACAATGAGTTTGCAGTTTGATATTTTTTTCCATGTATCAGTGCTAAAATACATCTACTCAACTTTCTGCCTAATGACACTTCATTGTAAGATCAAACTGGTGAAAATATGAGGCACAGAAATGGCAGCTAAGAATATCTGGCTTGGGAGAGAACTCTGATTAATGTGCTCTGAGAGCCTTTGCAAGGCAACAGACCTTCCAGTAGAATATGGCTGCAGATCAAGTGTAATCATTTCAGCCACTTTTCGATTTATAGACAGGGTGAGTAGATGGCTTACTCTAACATTTGGCTTTTGGGGGGCCAAAAGCCTATATAAATTAATGACATGTATAAGTACATACTGCTGCAATGTAATGATGCAAAACAGGAGGCATTCCAGTCTGTTCTTTCAGCAAAAGCTGTGCTATGCTGCTATTCAGCACAGTAGTGCTTTATCTGCATTCCTTCAAGCTACTCATCGTATTGCTACTGTTTTATCCTTTTCCTAGTTACTTCTGTTCATGAAAGATTCCTTTTATCTTGCAAGACTTATCGCAAATATTAGTAAATCTCTCTTTTTATACCATGTATCTCATTTAAAAAGCTGGCTAAAGAAAAAAAAAAAAAAGACTGAAGTAATTTTAACCAATAGTTTATCATATATGTTGCTTAATCAGCGGGGACTTTATCAACAAAAAGATACAGTACCTGGATGTGATCTGGGTAATAGAGTGTAAGTCAAACACTTAGGTCAGTCCATGTCCCTCTCCATGAACTCAGAGAAATTCACCTCTAGTTGTTCTTCTCTCGCTGCCTTCTATTTATCTTTTTGGTGCTATGCTACACACAGGCATCTGAATAAGCAGCTTGACAGAACTGGGTTGTGTTACTACAGCTGTACTGTGTCTTTGTAGCACTTCCCTAGCACTAATAATTCAGTAATAGTAATAATAGTAATATACTACTGCAGCATGGAATAAATGAACAGTCCTTTCCAGT
>JANHGB010014526.1:0-30458 GCA_026283785.1 Coracopsis vasa | reverse complement strand
ATCCCTGGCAGTGTTCAAGGCCAGGTTGGATGGGGCTTTGAGCAACCTGGTCTAGTGGAAGGTGTCCCTGCCCATGGTTGGGGGCTGGAACTGGATGAGCTTTAAGGTCCCTTCCAATACAAACCAGTCTGTGATTGTGTGAAACCTACTGAACACTTCTGAATATCACACAAGTAATTCAGGGGGTTCAGCAAATATTCCAGAGGAAAGTTCTGCCGATTTAAGAGATTTATCAAAAAGTTTTATACTGGATTTATTTACTAGCTTTATCAAAAGTAAACCCTGTTACCCTGTGCGCAGAGCAGTGTGTGCTGGGAGAGACCAAGGGCTGACACAGTCAATCTTGCTGGGTCAGTTCCAGACTACATGACCTGCTTCCAGAGACTGGGGGTTTTTTTTGGGTCCCTGGGAGGCAGGGCATATTGGGTGACTCTGAAACTGTGAGGATTTTAGTAGGTTGCTCACAGGCCTCAGAGGGTGGCCATGGTGTGACATGAGGAAAAGAGGATAATGATGAGATCCAGAGTTATTCAAGATCAAATAGCAAAGGTGTAAAGAAACTTCCAGCTGCAAGGAACAAGGCAGAATTTCCTTTGTGGCTGTGTTTGTACAGGTGGGAATGTTTTGCCCTCTTGTTGCATCTTTGGTGCTAGCCACTGTTACTTCCTGCATTGGCATAGATGGACCAGTGTTCAGGAATGAGGTCCAGTTTGTCTTAGCAAATTATACTGCATGCAGAGAAGTTTTGTTGAAATGATAAAGGGTTTGAAATTACACTGAGGAAGTGCGAGATGGCATTAAGCTAAACTAGCCAGCAAATGTTAACTTAAAGGAAGTCTTGTTGAACAAATGCTAAAATAAAGGCTGTCAGGAAAATGCTGCTCACTTGAGAAGAGCGGGACTTGCTGCTTGGTTATGAATGCTTATATACCTTGCCTGCAGCAGTAACTGTCACCACTGAGCAGTCGTTAGACAAGGGCCAGGAAAACAAGTGAGATGCAATTAATCAGTGGTGAATTTGAGGGATCTGGTCATGACAGCGTCACTTACGAGTGGTTGTAATCAAAGCAAAGTACTTAAAATGAGTGTAGATGCTTCTCCCAGGCAGGACCGGGTCCCACCTAGTCACTGGACAAAGTTCTAGTTGCTTTTGCTTCCAGGGTTGTGGCTCAAGCTGAAAAGAAAGCTATAAACAGGCTGGAGAGATGTATACTGTTTGATATAGATGTTAAAGGCTTTACCAGAAGATGAACAGTAAAAACATGAGACTGAACATTAATCTTTTAAAGTTATTATCTGAAGGCATCTTGTTACAGCTTTTACATAAAATCTGGATGAATATAAAGATTACTGTTGTTAATTCAGTTACCCAAATCATCATTGAAGGAAAGTGGAGATTTGCGACAGATTCATATCTGTCAAACATTCATCAGCAGGTGAGAGATAGGGGCCACGGTGCAGATGTTTGACTAGCATGTATTTCTTGATAAGATACACAGTCACATAGCTCAGGCTATAGCAAAGATATACAAGGGAATGGGTGGCAGAAGTAAGGATCCCTGTGTCTGCTGCAGAAATGCAGCGGAAACTCTAGTAAAAACACTTGCAATCTTCTGAGATGAGAGAGTACGGGTATCTTGAAAACACAACTGCCAGGAGGAGGTAAAGGGTTAACTTTCCCTTTGCAAGGGATTGTGAATTCTTGCCTTCTTCAATCGAAATCCTTAAAGTCAGCCTGCTTTTGTTTTACTTTTTAGCAATATAAAAGGTTGAGGTGTTCCTCAGCCTACTTCAAGGCTCTTTTGTTTGCAAAGCACTCGGCAAAGAAGTCCCTGTCTCAGAGATCTCAGAAGGTCTCAGTGGCAGTGCAGTCAAAGATAGCACATGCCACTGCATGTCATGAAGCTGGCAGTGCTGCTTAACTGCATGCTTCTGCTTACACACTCATCAGTGAAGTAGTTAACACTGTGCCCAAAACGATAAGCAGATGCTATCATTGAAAATAACTTAAAAATAACTTTCTGTCTAAGGGCAAATACTTCCAATAACCAAAGGGGGTGGTGTTGGAACAGGCTGCATAAAGTGCATTCTGCATATTTACAGTAGCTTGTTGTAGTTGATATATTTTCCCATAGAAGTTTGTCTTTTCTAAATGTATAAGTAACAGTAAGAGCAAGATAAAAGACCAGCTCAATGCACGACCATTAAGAGCTTTTCTATTTTGCTTTACGAATGTATGCTTAAAACCACCTTAAAACAACATGCAGTTTTCATCTTGAAGTTATTCTGCTTCAGTATCACTGTGTAATGACATGAGGCTTCATGTTATGACAGCCAGGTCTGGAAAGCAGGTCTTTCTTTGTGTTCTTTGGGAGGAATCACTCTCAGATTTCATGCTTACGTGATTGTTTCTGTAACTGAAAGATTTCAACATACAACATTTAAGTTTGAGAGCCATTGCTTTTTTTTCTTCTTTCCTTTGGAAGACAGAAGATCTGGAGACTTGGCTAAATCAGCCTTTGTGGGCTAAAAACTACAAAAAAAAAGACAACTTGCATGATTCTGTAAAGCTATTTGTACGTAGGGTTTTTTTTTCCTGTAATGCATTTGACGTTTACAGGACACATTCAATTTACTGGCTCTTGCTGATAGGAGGAACTGCATAACTCACTAGTGACTTTGCTATTTCTCAATACTTCAGTGATCCTGAGCCATTCCTGGCAGAACTTCATCCATGTTATATCACACTGTGCTGTCTCAGACTGATCGTGCAATGTTAAGATAACATTCAGCCTAAAGCAGGATGTGGTTAATCAGGCACCAGCAAAGATGTCATTTGGGGATAGATTCCTTATGAGTCCTAGATTTCTGATGAGAATTGCTTGCCAATCCCTCTAGCATATGGCAAATCACAGGGGCAGGTCACTGGTATTTTTGCTATACACTTCTCTAGGACTAAGGATAAGTGCTATATCAGAAAGGACCCCAACAAGAGAGGCTCAGTGCAGAGCACAGCATGCTGTAGCCTTTCAGTAGGCCACCTTTAGGAGGCTGTGCTTTGGAAGATTGCAGAAGTGTGTTTCAAAGATGTTTAAATATCCCTCGTTGGGCCTGGGAATGGATGGGACTGCACTATATTGGCACACTGATGTAGTAATAGGGTATTTAGAAAACTTAATTAACTTTTTATGATGTGCCTTAGGACAAATGGGAAACAGGAAAAGCCTGTGGCAAATGTAACTACAGGCTGGCCTGGATTGTGTTACTTTGACTCTGTAAACTATGAGTTTGTAACTGAATGCTGCTTTCTGAATGCTCCTTCCAGCAACAGGTCAGTTTCCCTCCATTTTTGTTAGAATCATAGAATGGTTTGGGTTGGAAAGGATCTTGAGATTATCTAGTTCCAACCCCCTGCCATGGGCAGAGACACCCTCCACTAAACCACATCGCCCAAGGCTCTGTCCAACCTGGCTTTGAACACTGCCAGGGATGAAGCATTCACAACTTCCTTGGGCAGCCTGTTCCAGTGCCTCACCACTGGAACATCACAGTGAAAAACTTCTTCCTTACATCTAACCTGAACTTCCCCTGTTTTAGCTTGAGTCCACTACCCCTTGTCCTATCACTGCAGTCCCTGATGAAGAGACTTGTTGTTATCTTATATTTTTCTTTTTTCAACAGATCGACAAGACATTTTACAATTCCATTTTAAGGAAAAAATACATCCGTTCACGCTTAATCAGAGTGAGGTATGTGAGATTATAACAAATGCATGCAGCTGAGATAAACTGAAATGTGCCCTGCTAGAGAGCCATTTGATCTGATTCAATAAAGCGTATTTTATGTAAGACCAGAGCATAATCCCCAATTGAGCATATTCTTATTCTGATCCATGTTCTCCTTTGGATCTTGATGGAGAAGATAAACTTCAGTCAGTCCAAATTATATACAAGTTCGTGTTCAGATCTTGAGCAAGCTATAGCTAATAAAGCAGATATAACTTGAGCTATCTAAACAGAAAAAGCATTTTCAAAACTATTTCCTTCACTATAATGCAGATGTTATTTTACTCCTAGCATTGCTACTGTGCTGGGCTTGTCACATAAAACCCAAGCACAGCTGTGCTTGTTCAGAAGGTCCCACTTGTCGCTGTTGCATCTCTAAGAAAGGGCATGAGTAGGTGCCTAGGGAACAGTAGCAGCACAACAGATATGTATAACTGCTTTTTGGTAAGCTCCCTACCTTCAGGTATTTACCACTTGGGAGTTCCTGAAGCCATTGTGGTTTGTTTAGCGATCCCTGGAGGAGTTATTTTCCAAGGATTTGTTCAGTCTCTCCTGGACCCTTAAAATTCATGTGTGTCAGTCCTTTAGGAAGAGTTACTTGTGAAGAGCCACCTTCTCTGGATCATTCAGTGGCCCCTCATTCTTGTGCTAGAAGAGGTGTTGAAGAGCTTATCTCTATCCCTCCTTTCCATGCAATTAGTGGTATCGGACACTCCCATCATATCCCTTTTCTCTCTTGTACCACATGAGCTCTACTCTCTTTATTTATTTATCTTCCCCCAGTTGAAAGTCCCCGTCTGCTCAGCCATTCTTTGCAGGAACTTGTTCCTTGTCACTTTGTCACCCTGCTCTGTATCTTCCAGGTCTGCTGTCCCTGAGATGAAGGGTTCAGACCTGTGGTTGGGATTATCATTGAGCAATGGGATTTTTTTTTTTCTCTCTGTTGTTCTCTGTTCATTTGCCAATAATACCTAATGTTTGATTTGATTTTTTTTTGATCACTATTGATTGCTGAAAATGACCTTTTTATACAACTGCCTATTGTAATACTGAGGTCTTGTTCCTGAGTGACAGTGTCCATTGCTTTGCAAGTAAAACTTGAATGTCTTAATAATCACACACTAAAGCTGCAAGACCAATAATAGCAGCATCAAGATCTTATTCTTGTGAATGTATTTCTCTTTGCTGTCCTGGGGTTTGTGACATCGTGCCTTGTGCTCTCCCTTAGCTTAATCCCCAGTTACACACAAGTCATTATTTGGATGTAGCTTTAGGAAACTTTTCTTTATACTGACCAGAGTGCTGTAAGCGTATACAAGGTGATTTAAATATCTCAGAGGCAAATCTGTAGGGAGAAGTAATATTTTTTCACTACTCCTTGTTCCCAAGGACAGTCTGAGCTATTTGCTGTGACGTTTGCTGTGATGGATGCAAGACTTGTATGCACCAAAGCTTGTTTGCTTTCTTAAATATGCAAGCTTTATGCCTTGCTCAGACTGCAAGTTCCTTTAAGCAGGGTCACAGCTGTGAGTTTGTTTGGAAAGTACCATGCATATTTTTTAGCTCAGTATAAGCAATGCATTATTAATGATGCCCACTGAGAAAGATAAAACAAATCTTGACAAGGTGCATTTGGCTCTGGAGCTTTGCTATACAGTGAGTGATTCAAGGCAGGCTGTACTTACCTGAGGGTTTCAAGAGGTGTGGTGTGCTTGCAAGAGTTGATACGGTAATTCCAGTGTGGCACAGCACAGGAAGAGGAGTGGGGGGAGAGGCAAGGGAACACCTCAGAAATGCAGAGCAACACCCACAGTTGGATCAGATAATATCTAGAAAATAAATGGAGTGGCAATCACGCTGAAGTTGGCACAAAGGGAAAACACAGCCTGTTGGAAAGTTCATGTATAGCTACTCAGTCTCAATTATGAGATCCTTAAGGCAAGGAACACGTCCTTCTGCTCAGCTACTGAACGCTTAGCATGCGTTGGTGTGCTCATGGCCTTTTATTTGCCCTTCACTGGCAATATCAGGAATGTCTTTCTCATTTTTGTGCGTGTTCCTTTTGAAGACTGTGGCCTGAGTGTGTGACTTCTGTATAAGCTACCTGCACTGTATTTTTAATTTTGTTAAGTTTCTTTTATATACAACTTACCAAGATAGTGAGGTATAACTGGAAGATCTTACTCTTTTCCTTTCCTATCTGAACAATGCTTCAGACAGAGCAACCTGCTTTTAGTTTGCCTCCTGTATGAAGTAACTGTGATTCCACCTGTTGTGTCATTGCTTCTTGGCTCAGGTAGAAGAAAGCACAGGAGAGAAGGCTCTCGGTGCACACTCTTATCTCCCCTGTGTAATGACCAAGGATAAGTCATCTACAAGAACATAGCAAGATTTACTACACCAGATTAGACACTTTGTAGTCTGGCATTCAGTCTCTTGCAGTATCTGATGCTTTAAGGAAAAATGAATGCTACTGCCAGGTGAATACAGTCTGTTAGAAGATTTTTTTTCTTCCTTTTCTTTCATCTGATCTTACATTGGAACTGTGGAACTGTGTGTCCATCTCTTGGACTGTGATAAGCAGTCCAAGAGATGGAGCTGCTGAGTTTCATTTATTGTTGTATAATGTGAAGTTATTAGTCACATTCTCCCAAGAGGTTGCAGTGGTAGGATTGGGTTGCGTGGTGTCTCCCCCTTTGCTCAAATACCTTTTTGGTGGTGATTGGGAATGTTTCTCCTGTGTATGTACAAGGCCCTGGAAAGGTCTGTATATGTGACATTTCTGAAGTGCTGTTTATCTAGTTTTTAATTGCAACCGAATCAGTTCATTCTCTCCTGCATTCTCTCCCAAGCATATAGTCAGTGACTGCTTTTTAGACTCCATTATAACATTGGTCTCTCCATTTGCTCACAGAAGGTACCTGGCCTTCTTCTATCCTAAGACACGTTTGACCATTCAGCATTTGCTCGGATTCCTTTTGGCAATTCTTTCTCTCAAAAAAAAAGTACAAAAACGTATCTAACCCTTTATGTTACACTGCCGTTCCTAGGAGAGCTAAGATAAAAACTAAGGAATGCAGAAATGGGCCGAGGGTAACCAGACTGTTTCGTTGGTTTGTAGCCCAGATGCTGATGGTGTCACGGCAGAGGCTTTGCTCACATTCTGGTTCTCATCCACGGATTCTAGAGAAGCGCTGCGAGAAAAAGTTGAGAGGATCTTACGGAGGGGCCTGAAAAAATACACAGGGCCTCTGCGGATAAATGTCAGATCTTCTACCACCTCAAGTAAGTATATTGCATCTCTCTTGAAGTAGCTCTTGCCCTGTTCTGATTGATGGGACTTGATTTTTCCCTTCTGATGGTGGCTGTTACTGAGTCTGAATGACAGCCTTTTCCTGAATGACAGTGGCAATATATAAACCCCACCTAAGTATTTTAATTATGTCTTAAATATAGATAAACAGGAGCAGCTGCTTTGTGGCCTCACAGTACAGTCTTAGCCTCCCTCCAAATTGCAGTGTAAACCTTATGCTACCACCAGGGCAAAGAGGAGGACCCTCACCATAGTGCTTCAGTACATAGCAACATAAACATGCTCCCTAGGTCTTTGCTTCTCTGAGGAGCCTGGAAGTGCAGAAACTATGCTTGGATGACAGTGGGGAAACAGACAATGCACTGAAAAAACAATATTTGGTGGGAAGATCAAAATCATTGTAAATTCCCCAGGGAAAAGGGAATGAAAGGGAAAATCTTACTACCTGTGTGATTTCTCAGCTGGGGATCTAACCCCTTCTTTGGAAAGCAGACCTGCATCTGCAGATGAAAATCAACAGCACTGTCTTTTTGATTTAGTGAAATACCAAGCACTGAAAGGCCAGTTTCCCTCCTCTTCCGCACTTCTGACCTGTTAGAGAATTTTTATGCGAGCTTAAACTCTTGTCTTTGATTTGGCTTCAATTATATATAGTCAATGTCTTTTTCTGGGTGTCAGACTTTTCAAGAGTGAGTTGCTAGTTGAAAGGAAGGGACAGATACTCGCTCGATTTGTTTTTGCAGACCTTATGCTTAGTCCTAAGCACAAGGGTGACAACGCAGCACATAGGTGGGTACTTAACCGGGCAGAGATCTTGTAGAAGCCAGAGGGCTGTGTGGAAGAACAAGAAGCCTGGCCCAGATTCCATGCTGGATGGATGCAGATTTCCTCTCACTCAGAGATGAACAGGAACAACCTCTTGTTCTCTCTGTTAGTGCTTGAACTGGGCACACGGCATTGCAGCAATGCAGTGGAACTCAGATATAAGCTGTCACACCCCCATTTTTTCCTGATGGGCAAACCAGTCTTCCCCACTGGAATGCCTCAGGATGATCTGTGATGTCCTTTTGGGCAAAGAATCGCCATTTCTTTGCAGTCTTGTTTTATGCCAGTGGTTCCAGTTCAGCAAAGTGCACGTCTAATTTCTCTCAGGTAGTGTGTGGACATTAGCTAGAGAGATTCAAACAGGTTTGGGTTTTTTTTGGATTTTCATTTGTTTTGGTTTTTTTTTTTGTTTGTTTTAAAGGCAGTCCGGTCATGATTTAGTGAATTTCGAAGCTTCAGAAAGGATAAAAATTGGAAGGAGTAAAAAAATGCTTGTTAGAAAAGGACTGTGATCTTCTCATTGAGCTGCCTGATTAGCTGCTCTTATTTGAGTGGGAAGTGACTCAAAACTCTGTTTTAGTTGACCTTGAACTGCGCCAGGGCTGTTGCAGTAATGCACTAGTTGCTAGTGAGAAAAATTAGCTGACATAATTGAATCACAATGTTTTCATTAAATATTTGGTCTTGGTAGAAGATGGCATCTCTGTCTTACTTTGATAAACTTGTCTGATAAACTTAGTGTTGCTTTTCTTGGCTCTCCCAGCCTAACCATAAAACACTGACTACATAGGTCTACTACTCACTACAGGACTAGCATTATGCAATGGATACGCGTGACACGAAGGAACATAAACAATACCTTGACATTTCTAGGAGACAACAATAAAAGATTCCATTTGGATATTTCTTTGCTAATGGGATTTCAGCAGTGCTATGAGGCTTAGGCAAGCTTCTGTTGGTGCTGCTGTTTAAGAAAACCAGGTTGACTCAAGTGAAGGTCATAGAACAGAGCACTCCGGTGCTTTTAGAAGAGATGCAGGTCCCAATTCATAAAGCTCATCTTCTTCCTCACACCTGGGTGAAGTGACAATTTCCAACAGATCCTGGAAGTCCAGAGAAGGGTCTAGGTTTTGCATTTCCCACTTCTCTCTCCCCTTCTGAAACGTCCTCTCCATCATTAGTATTTAAACCAAGGAAAGCTAAGAAGGCCTAGATTTTTCCATGCTCTGCAACACATTTCTACATCTTGTTTCATTGTAGTTTTGATGTTTCTTTCAACTGGAATCCTTATTTATCTTGAGGAAATCTCAGAACATTTTCATAATAGCCTGTAAAAAATAATTAACATTTTCATTGTAATCACCTTATCAAAAAGTTCTAATTTAGGGGCCATGATATAGCTTAGTTTAGCTAAGCATAGCTAACTAGTTGAACAAATCCAGGTCAGGCACTTATTTACATTTATTAGGAGGGTCTGATAAGGAGAACCTCCCTAAGTCTTCCTCCCGGATCTAATGATCTTGTTGTTCAACACTATGTCTCAACTTGCACTTCACTCAAAAGTATTTGCTTTGACGATCAGCTCCAACAAACTCCTGCAAATTGGGTGTAACACTGGGGATCTTCAGCTGCAGTTCAGGGCAGTAGTACAAAACTAAGTAGTCTGCCAGACCAGGGGTAGAACTTGCTTTGCTGCTTCATTCCTGAAAATTGGGAATAAAGAGGGGATAAAATCTAAGCTGACAATGTTTTATTAGATGTTTTGTTTTGTCTTTTCAAAAAGAGAGAAAAGCTTGATCGTACAGATGTGAAGTGAAAAAACAGTAAGTGTGCAGAATTAAACCAGAATAATAGCCTCTGATTTGTATCATCACAAAAAAGTAGATGTTCTTCATATAGGACTGCAAAAATACATTTGTATTGGGGTGTCTTCAGATGTGTTATTACTGAAGTCCCTGTTTTCTATAGGTAGACTTCATAGTTCCCTGGTCAAGGACAGTGGGATCTCCAGACCTCCACTGTAGCTTTGATAGAAAACAGGTGGTGATCTCTGCTCTTGTGTACAAACCCCATTGGAAGCCCAAATATTTTCAGTGGAGAATCAAGCAAACCAAGTGCTATCTTCTCTGAACAGCAGTGCAAGGGCCAGCAAAATGAGGTATCAAAGATGGATCACTTGGAAACACCCATGTTAGGACTTGCTCTTCCACTGGCACTGAAAGAAGGTCTTGCAGTTTGTCCTCTGTAGAGTTCTGGCACCAAAGAGGCCTCCTACAAGGCTGATTTCTTTTTTACCTGGAGGTTTCCTGGTCAGAAGGAGAGTCACCTCACAGCCTGAATACCTATTAAGCAAAGCATAGAGCGGCTTGCCAGACTACTTCCCTTTGCCAGCTAGGTTGGAAGTCTCCCAGAATGTTGTTGGGAATGTACTTCTGACATCAGAAAGAGACTGCTTGCGAGATCACTGGCACTGTTCAAAGCAAGCAAGGAAGTATTCCCACCTGTTGCACAGCCAAGGCTTTTGACTATGAACAATGAGTCATGAATTGGTTTTGATCAACGAGTCAACTGCTACTATTTCTATTTATCTGTAATCTGGGGTTTGCTAAAGCTTCTTGCAAAGTACAGAACCTAGGAGACAGATTCTTCTTTATTGAGTATCCTGTGGGAGACATGCCAATGAGTGTCTGACCTGGATGACTGAGGAATGTTTCATTTCAAATAAGGTATGTAGCAGTCTGGTGTAGCAGTCTATTTTTTCTACTTTACCAGCCACAACAGCAGCTTGGGGGAATGAAGCAGGACGCGCACCTGTGCATTGGGAAATACAGTGGAGATCTGACATTTCTCCACTTCGATGCCATCAGTTTTGCACAAGGTGGTACTTTTTATGTTTGCAACAGTCTAGAGAGGCTGATTGAAATGTATTTTTAAATTAATATTTTTCAAGGACATGCTTCTGATGAAGGAATTAAGCAGGAAATCATCCTGGTCTGACTAATATGACCCAGATACGTTGATTTAATTGATTTCCTCCATTAATCAGTTCTTGATATTCCCTTCCTCTGCCTTGCCTGCAGAGCTTGCAAGTGATTTAGGTTGCTCCTACTGTAGTGAGACCTTGATTACAGCTGAGGCATGGGTGTAGGTCAGGAGGAAAGATAATGCTAAAAACTGTATTAGCTTGGATACACGCTACAGACCTGATTCAGAGTCATGCAGATCCCTCCTTGGGCTGCAGGATGCCCAGATGGAGGAGTTGTAAGTATGCTGTTAGGTATAGACCTCTGTCCTCATGGACAGCAATAAGATGTAGTTGATGGCAGAGGGAGTTGTGAATGTGAGGACAGCTCCAGCAGTGAACGTAAGTAGGGAGGGAAGGACTGGGTGACAGACAATTAGAGGTACAAGGTCTTTGTCTTGTCTTCACCAGGTTACTCTCTGTTGTTGAAGGAATGAGAATTGCATCACCTGTATCTAAGCCATGTTTTTCTGCTTCTACAGGGGTGCATAACTCTAGGGAGGCAATTCCTGTTGACAGTGTTGAGAGTATTGGAAGGTTAGTGGGGACACATTTTAGGCTGTTGTCCTGGTTTTGGCTGAGGTAGACTAAATCTTCCTAGTAGTGCAGTGCTATATTTTGGCTGTAGTATGAGAACAATGTTGATAACACACGGATGTTTTAGTTGGTGCTGAGTAATGCTTACTTTAAGTCAAGGACTTTCCAGCTTCCCATGATCTGCCAGTGAGCAGGTGCCCAAGAAGCCAGGACACCTGCCCTGAACAAACCAAAGGGATATTCCATACCATGCTCACTGTATAAGCTCGGGGAGGGGGGCTTGACAGGAGCCACTGATTGGTGCTCAGGGATGGGATGGGCATTGGTCAGTGGGTGGTGAACAATTGTACTGTGTATCACTTGTGTTTCTTGGGATTTATTTACCTTTCTCTTTTTGTTGTCTCTCTTTTAATTACAATTATTATTATATTTTTATGTTATTTTATTTCAACTATCAAACACTGCCTGAACCCATAGGTTTTACTTCCTTTTTTCCAATTCTCCTCCCCATCCCACCACGGGTGGAAGAGGGTGAGCAAGTGGCTGCGTAGTACTCAGTTGCCTGCTGGGGTTAAACTATGTGACAGTCACTTGCAGTATGTAACCACACAAAAGCATGACTTTCCCGCTGAGCCCAAGGCTCATGTTTTGCCATCTTTCAGGAAACTCCTGCATTTCCTTTTGGGTACGATTTTTGGAACATGACTGAATTTACTGGTCACTGCTCTTATTCCCTTTTCATCCCAAAACCTTGGGCCTTCATGGTCTTTAATGTAATTAAAATGTATTAGAATAGAGCTATTATCCCCACCTCTGTCTGCACAGCAGGACAGATGCAGTCTGTGACATTCCTCTCAGCTGCCCAGGCTGGTGACCTACTCAAACTTGCCAGCGATCTGTTGTTACCCTAGCTAACAGTGAACCAGGTGAGCCCCATGTTTCTGATGCAGCTGAGATCTTTGTAATTCTCTCTCCTATCGAGGAAGTTGTTATTAAAATGTGACAAAGAACAGTGGGGAAAATGCTTCCTCTGCTCCCTGGTGCATTTCACAAAGCTGTGCTTTATATAATGCATGTACAAAAATGTGGTTGTTAGTACTGAAGCGTGCACTTTTTCTTACTTATTTTCTTTACAAGCCTCTTCTCCCTTCATACCCCATTTTAGATAATCTCTACCTTGCCTTCTCTGTGCAAAAAAACAACTTAACACAAGCAAAATGTGGGAACTTGATAATAGAGGATAGAACACACATTTTGCCTTTGAAGCTAGCAGTTATAATACAACACACAGAAAATCACAGGTGGAAACCTTTAAAGAAAATCAAGTTTCTTGTGGGAACCAACATCTGTGAAAAATTATGTGATTGGGTAAAGCTGTATCAGATTTTTAAAATGGGTTTCTCATCTTTCATTTTGGAGCCATCTCTAGACCTTTCCACACTGAAAATGCATAATATCCCCTAATAATGCATTTTCTTACCTTGCTTGGACTACATCAGTATAGTGTCTGGTCCATTTGTGTCACTGAGTTCTGTTATTTTCCTCTTAATATAAACACTGATCTCTGTGACTAAAATGAAATGAGGCAGTGGACGCAAGATTAATCCTTCTGATACAGTGACATTGATATTACTTAGAGATGTGGCAAAGTGAGCAAAGTGGTTTTCTGCAGGAATCGCTGAATCCCTCAGAAAGAAGTGGTCACACTGCAGTTAACTGTGAAATGCAAATATTTAGATGGTCACTGAATAGATCCATGGGCTTTGGGCACTTAACTCCCTTAGAAATCCTGACCTTAACTTGCTACTGCATACAAACAATTCCCAAAATAAAGGTGCTTTCCTGCTCTTGCTTACTCCCCTTTTCTTTCTGTTTGCTAAAACACATATGTTGAAGAGTAAAAAAAAAAGTTATTTACTGATACGTTATTAATCTTAAATAGTAACTGTAAGTCACTATTCTCATTAGCTGGAAACTAAGACCAATAATTTAAGTGGTTTTAAGGTTATTCTCTTTACTAAATATGAAAAATAACTGTATTAACAAAATTGTCCAGTTGGAGAAGAAAGCCCTCCTCTGAAAGATGAAATCCCTAAGTCACATTCCAGTAGATTGCTGTGATTTTAATTTAAACATTAGTTTTCTCTTTTAAGTTAGGCAAGCTTCAATTTAATAGCAAGTTCCATTCTACAGATAGGCAGTGAATGTTCAAGTTGAACTTGTTCTTGTTTACAGTGGAAGCTTGAACACTGTTTTCCCAAATGCAGCACAACAACTGTATTTGCAGCTGTATGTGGCTGGGACAAGATATGACACTTTAATTGTTAATAATTGATGCTTTTTCTTGGTAGTGCATACAACTAGGGCAACTACTAGATGAGCAGGGCAGCGAAATTGTCTCTCGTGCCTTACAGGTGATTGCTTCAAGGCAGGGCTTGCAACATGTTGGCTGGCATTCTGCGAGCAGCTATGCTGTTGACCAGGCCAAAATGTCAAGCTAGTAACAAACGAAGGCAAGCCAGTGAGCAACCCGATCTTCAGCAGTATTGTATAACCCAAAGCACTCCTGCTTTTCATGGGATCTCCTTCTATGAAAAAAGGGATGGACCTGGTTGATGAGGGCATACTCATTGTTCATTACTTGAATCCTGTGTTCAGTTCTGGGCCCCTCACTACAAGAGAGACATTGAGGTGCTGGAGTGGGCACAGAGAAGGGCAATGGAGCTGGTGAAGGGTCTGGAGCACAAGTGTGATGAGGAACGGTTGAGGGAACTGGGGTTGTTCAGTCTGGAGAAGAGAAGGCTCAGGGAGGGCCTTATCGCTCTCTACAACTACCTGAAAGGAGATTGTAGTGAGGTGGGGGTCTGTCTCCCAAGTAACAAGTGACAGGACAAGAGGAAACAGCCTCAAGCTGTGCCAAGGCAGGTTTAGACTGGAGATTAGGAACAATTTCTTCACCAAAAGGGTGGTCAGGCATTGGCTGCCCAGGGAAGTGGTGGAATCACCACTGGAAGTGTTCAAAAACCATGTAGATGAAGCCCTCATTGACAGTGTTCAGTGGTGGTCTTCACAGTCCTGGGGTAACAGTGGGACTTGATGACCTTAAAGGTCATTTCCAACATAGCTGATTCTATGATTCTATGGGATGTATTGTGGGCTCTGCTCACTGAAAACAGTGTCAGTTAGTTCATGTTTCCAAACACATATGTGTGCTCTGGGTTTGGGATCTTGGTTTTGAGTCCTGGGTATTATGCTCTTAATTCCACTTGTCCTGATCTCCATGGTGGGTTTCTGGGTCTGTTACCAAACAGGCCTGCTTTCACCTCTTAACAACAACCTTTACTTTGTGGTTCTCTACATTGCTGTGGTGTTTTCTTTGCTACTTGTGTTCCAGCTCCCAGTGTGGGATACATGGTCAGGGCAGGTCTTTAAAATAAAGTCGTGCCCCTACCATGATGAATACAGCATTGCATTTATTGACAGGTGCCACTGCCCTTTTTCCTTCAGCAGTGGGTAGGTGGGAGAGTACATTGGCTGCATAGTCATGATACATTATAGAATATGCTAGAAATTCAAAGCTGTGCAGGCATGCTATGTAAGACTTGCAGTATGTGTGTGTAAGACTTGTTTATCCAATTCCAAATCAGTGCAGTGGAAGCAATGGGTAAAATATTGCCCATGTGAGGTTTGTACTTTTTCCTAGGTGCCTCATAAAAAGGCAAATAGAGATATAGACAGGTGCCTTGCAGAAGAGCTGCATGATTCACGCAAACTCAGCGCAGTGAGAACATGCCAATTGAATTGCTTCCGGCACTGCACTTGAACAAGCTGGTTGTTCCTTTTGTCTTCTCGATGAGCTTTGCAACATAATGTAAGTGCTAATAATTGACTGCAGGCTTTATAATTAGGCATTATGAGGTAAATGTCTGTCCACCCAAAGAGGAGCTAGAAAACATTATTATTAATATTGCACTTGAAGGCAAAAGGTGCTCTTTCATTGTTGGTTTCTTAACAGTTTCCAGCTATAAAATATTAGAGTGACTCAAATTAGGAACTAGTTCTGAAGCTCGTATGAATTTCTAGGAAAACACTGGATGCTCATCATAGTTGAAATAAGCAGGGCCAGTTTTTTCACAGCACTTCTTGCCATTATAAACATACAGGTGAAGAGGACAAATCCTTAGCACAGCTCAGCACCCATTTTTTCTCCCTCACTCTGTAACTTATCAAACAGTAATGTTCACACCACCACTGAATCCCTCTGCTGGCCTAGCTTTTACCATCTGGTATTAGGACATTTTGGGGTAAGGGATCTTGGCAACAACCAACCATATTATCCATGCAAATTCCAGCATACAACCGACATTCCTGAAATGCAAAAGCATCTGTACTTGAAGGTTTTCCTCCTTCTTTTATAGGAATTGAGGAAGTACAAGTGAGCATCTTTACTGGAAGGGGACCTTGCAAGTTGTTGCTTGCCCACCAGAAAAACTTATTTATCTTTGTTATGTGAAAAGTTCCTGTTTACAGTGAATAAGACTTGCTATGTAAATGTCCAATTATAACTCATCTCCTATTCTTACAAAATATAGCAGCAGATGCATGCATGTATGGCATTCCTAGCCCTGCCTTTGCTCTGTAACATTCCCTGCAGTCAAGCTGTACATGAACCAGAGTTCTGTTTGTTTCCTTCTTCTATCATAATCTGCTTAATGTCACATTAAGGAATGAATGAGTATACCTCTAGTAATGGTGGACTGCAAACATGCAGCTCACCCTGCATACCAGGAAGAGCGTCAAGCCCACAAGAAAAACACAAGCGTTACGAGCACAACAGGCAACAAGTATGAGCCAGAGCCCTTTGCATTCAAAAGAGACTCCTCCTGCTTTGGTGTGGTTTTGGATCAAAACTACAATATTATTCTGTGTAGCTGCAAAGAGAACAGGGAAATGAAGTGAGCGGATAAGGACAGGAATCTGCCAAGAAAGATTATCCAGCTGCAAAATGTGAAGATGTGAATGCTGTTCAAGAATCACTGTGTAATTTAAAGTGTGGTCTTATTTTTCGCTTGTTTTGACTGCTGGCAACTAAAATGGTAGCTATAGTAAAAAGAGCATTCTGGAATAAGGGGGCATTTGAGCCAATACTTGTTACTGTCAGCATAATCATACTGTATGGTCCATAAACATACAACATGTATATTAAAAGAGGGAATGTATTGCTAGAACCTGCTGTGCCATGCTATTAACTATCTATTTTGGTATTAACAGTGCACCAGACACATTGTTGCTCAATAAGATAGGAGAAAGGAGAGTGAGCTATTGTAAACTGTCATTGCCACAGTAAAATCAGTGCCTTCTGATATGGAAGAGGGCACAAAGTGAGTACCTGCTTTCCTCTGGCCCTCACTTTGATGTAAGATATGGCCAACTGATTTTCTACAAAAAAGGAACTTCAAAACTGTAAAAACTTCCCCCCAGCAGAACGGTAGATCTTGAGTAAAACGGGACTTGTTTTGTCTGTACTACCCTCCAGAAACATCAGGGCTCAGCAGGACGGGGGAGACCCTGCGCCTATTCCTCAGAGGATGTTGGCTGGCTGGAGAACAGCAAGCAGCACTGCAGAGAGCAGTGCAACAGCCAGTGCAAGAACATGACCACTTGGGAGCTACACTGGTTTCTCTAGCAGCTTCCCTCAGCTGTACATCCTGTGTTAGCCCTGCACTCACATAGCTGCTGGGGGGATGACCACGCAGATGGGAAACCTTGTCTGTGCTCTCCTGGCCTTACCCTGAACTGTTTGTTTGTTTCAGATATGGAGACAAAAAGAGCAGAAGCCCTCTTCAATGACAGTAAGTGAGGGCTTTTTAAGCCTGGGAAATCTCTGATTGTTTTAATTAGCATTAATAGTCTCTGTGCACTTTTCGTGGCCCTGAAAAGCCTTTTCTTATCCTTCTGTCTAATGAATGTGACCTTGTACTTCACACAGATAAGCCATGTGTTTAGGAATCCTGCTCAATCACGAGGAGGCCTTTTTCTTTCAGTGTCTTCTGGGATGCTTAGGATGACTGGCTTGAAAACTGATGATGCAGTAAAAAATCTGCACCCACTGCTCGTTCCGTGGTCATTTTTTTGGTAGTGCGATGTTCCTTCTGCTAAAAATATCAGCAATTCTGTGAGAAAAGAGCAAGTGCTGAGGGCTCTATAGAAATCCCCAGTGTTGGGCAGAGAGGAGGCATGCAGGTCCTGCTGGTGACTAGGGCACGCTTCTGTCTCCAGCAGTGCTGGTGTGGAAGGCGGAGGGTTCATCTTAAATGTAAATCCAGTCATCTAAGAAAGAACTAACTTAGTCAGTGAGGGCTGAGCACTGTAATGTTCAAGACATTTGTTTATTTACTAGCCTGATCCTGCTGCTGTTGGAACCAGTGAAAGCTTTTACGCTGTGTCCGATTAACTGTGTATTTGGACATGCAGACACTAAGCCATGTTTCTGCATGAAAGCTAAGGCATTGCAGATGACTCCTAGGTGTATGTAGTAAAACTGAGTAAGCAAGGAGAACTTGCAAGAAATGAAGGAATTTAATTGCTTGGGCTAGATGACTGCTTAATGTCATGCACAACAGATAGCTGAAGGGTGTACTATAATGTGCTAAAGGAAGGAGAGTCCTTATCACAGATTTGAGTGCATTTTATATTTGAGCAGATTGCAGTTAGAAGCAATCTCTATTATAAGCTGATTAAAACATGTGCTTAAATAGAACACTTCATCAAGTCTAATCCTGCCTACACAGGCTTGTCTTCTGTCTCCCTGATGTAAAGTATTAGAACTGCATCTTGGAGCAGCGACTGAAGAATCTGTTTCATATACGCTTGTCTTGGATGCTGTAGCATAACAATTTGTGTCCACCTTACTACCTGTTATTTTCCTATACACAAATTAAGTGATGAGACTTACACTGCACATGTACCAGCATGTTGTTCAATTGATACTTTAAGGATAGCAGCAGACCTCTAATGCAGCCTACAAGTGAGAAGTGCCCCAAAAATGGTAAGACTGGGCACAGGCAAGAGATTTTGGAATAATGTCCTTCTCTGTGCTCTCAGAAATTGGGAATATGTCATTTTCTTAAGAGTGCATGGGAAGGAAGAAAGGACCACAAGGAAATATAAAGAAGTTACGTTAGAAAGTGATTATAATGAAAAATGTTTTGGATTTTGGAATGGCTAGTAGCACAAAATTGTTCCTTACGGAAATAAAAGACAATATGACTGGTCTTCTCAAGGTAATGCTGTAGGGGTTAGATTGAGGTAGTTTGGTTTAGAGATAGTTTTAGGCTTTCAGAGAAGGAAGTTAGCTTGTTTGAAGATTCAGGTGTTACAAAAAGCCATCTTTGCTTACAAGCTGGGTTTCTTTTGACCCTCAGAGGTTTGATTATTTCCTTAGCAGCAGGCTGTCAAGTAATGGAAGATTAAATAACATCACTTGGTGCTGGTTTTAGGTGCTGGTGTTCTGGGATACTGATGAAACTGTGAGTTTTTCCTTGTGTTTTGAACGTTGACTGCTCAGATGGTTATCAGGATTATGCAGTTTTAGGACCAGTAATTAAGGATTACCTATAGCTTTCTGCAGGGAAACATGCTAGTTAAGAGAGTCTTGCGAGTTACGGTATATTCTTCAGTTTTCCTTTCACCTGTAAGTTTTGCACAAGTAGATTCAAATTTCACCGATTTCCTTCATTGTGGTTTTATGTCTCAGAACAGGGCAGACTCTACACTGAGCACATGAACTTCTCCATATTACATGACTTTTTTTTTCTTTTTTCTCCAAAATCTATGAACAGCTTTCAATCTGTTGTGTTATTGCTGCTTCTTTTGACTATGAGGTACTGTTAACATAACTTGTGCAGATCCTAGCAGGAAGGGGCAGAGATTACACTGTGTGTGGCTCCAGTGTTTCACTTCTGAGGACTTCAAGGGCCCTGGGGCTGACAGCTCTTCAGAGATGTACTACTGATTTCTGCTTTGTCCCACTCTGGGTCACTGTCTGCAGGAAACGGGCAGTGCAATGGTTTGGATTGTGTTGTCACTATGCAAATAATTCTTAGCCCTGTCTCTTTTTTAATGAATTGGTCCTCTCTGTCAACTTTGTTAATGTCTAGCTGAAATTGGGGCCTGGATGAAAACTAGTGGGTCTTGGTCCAGGTAAGAGGGATTTGATGCTGTTTTGATGGGAGAACACAGCTGAAGCAGCTCTATCCATTGAGGAATTTTCTCAAAGCTATAGGGGAGCTTCAGCGGCTTCTGAATATCATGAGTTTAGTGGCTGAAACCATGCATATTTTAATTTCTGTCTGGGTTTGGAGGATAATGCTTTTTGTCATGGATGCACACTGTGCTGGAAGTATCCATGCCTTTGTCTTCTCTGGCTTGGATTAATGTGATGCTCTTTGCCTGAAGTGCCTTTCCAGGTCTGCTTGCAGACTGCCATTTGTGCAATGCACAGTTGCCTGTTTCCAGGTGACATCTTGCTGACGTAATCTGCATGCATGTGTGGCAAAACCCCAGGGCTTGGATCATTCCTATCTTAGATTTTGCCTTGTTCATGTTTTATCCCAATGACAAGTTGCCTGTGACATTAATGACAAATTCCCTGTGTTTGGGAATTGTCCTGGGTGTGTGGTGATGGTTTTGATTTCTGATTTGGGCTGCTCATGTAGTTAAGCCTGAATGGTTGACCATCATGGCTCTCTACAAGTCAGATGTTCATTCAGGCTTCTAACAGAATGGGTTGTGCATGAGGATCTCTGATTTGGGGGACTGGTGAAAGGTATGTTTTCTTGTTGATGTTAAGAGTGTTAGAGAACCTAAGTGATGTGTAACTCTACCTTTTTTTTCACAGCCATTGGCAGGCATATTACTCAACAGAAGAATAGCTGATACACTCTTTCTCCTTTTGACAGTCTGTGGGTTACGGCAGAATAAGTCAGTCAAGTCAATGGCAAAATCATCATCATTGCGAATAGTCGGCGGACTGTCTTCTGCAGAGACAGGGGACTGGCCGTGGCAAGCTAGCTTGCAGTACAATAATGTCCATCGCTGTGGTGCAACACTCATCAGCAATACCTGGCTTGTATCTGCAGCTCACTGCTTCAGAGAGTAAGTTTCCATTTTAGAGAGAATCTGCAGCAGAATGTGCCCCATTCTATGCGTATCAAGTTGTGTGGCTTTCCAGATTTGCACCATGTCTCTGACTCTTTTCCAAGGAAATAATTTTTAGCCTCAGAGGAGAAAAGTCAGGGTTAAGCAGACACATCACTTGACTATTGCAATGAGAAATTAAAGACTGGGCAGAACTGGCAATTGTGAGTGGAAATCAGTAGTCATTTGGCATATTTAGCAAAAAAGTGCAGAAAAGGTAATGTGACTGAAATGGCAGACTATTTATTTTCTGTTGCACTGAATGTGGCACTCCTTCATGTTCAAGTTAGGTTGCTGCCACTGCAGGCTGCTACCACAAGTTATAATCTCACATTCCTACCCCTCTGTTCAGCCATGCACTGCCAGCAGTTTTTTGTTTCAAGCGTGGCAATTGTGAAGCTGCAGGGCATGTAAAATGGAACAGACTATTAGCATTCAAAAGATGTAATGGAGATGAAGAATTTTCTGGCAGAAGAGCTTTTTGATTTGATTACACCCTGCAGCCACACAATGGCTGGATCAGGGACAAGGCGTAGGGGAGGAGTATGAGACCATGGCTGAGGAGGGAATGCAGATTGCCCTCTTCTAGCAGCAGTGCAACATCATGTCAGACACTGATGTAAAGTGATGAAAGCCTTAAGAATCTACTAGTGACCTGGCTTAAAGGAGCTTTACAGTAAAGGTGCTAACCAAGTTTAAAGTCCTGAACAACTTTACATACAGTTAAATAACAGCACTCCTACATTTTGCAGCATGGGTCGCCCTCAGGAGTGGACTGCTACTTTTGGAGCTCTTTTGAAGCCACCAACCATGAAACGCTCAATCAAGACTATTATAATTCATGAAATGTACCAGTACCCAGAACATGATTATGACATTGCACTTGTGCAGCTCTCGAAACGAGTTGAGTTTACAAGTAGCGTACACCGTGTCTGTCTACCTGAGCCATCTCAGACTTTTATGTACAATACCTACGCTGTCATCACAGGCTGGGGAGCACTTACCAATGACGGTGAGTCTGCCAGGCAACCTGTATGTTGCATAAACAGTAGCTCTGCTGTGCTACTGAATTGATACCTCTTCTGTAGCTATATGTTGTATGGCAACAAGCCTAATGCTTTAAGCAATAGGTTTGTTTAGTTGTAAGCAGCAGATTCTTGTTATAAAATTACATTGGACAAAGAGCT
The DNA here is from genome assembly GCA_026283785.1 of Coracopsis vasa. Classification (NCBI taxonomy): domain Eukaryota; kingdom Metazoa; phylum Chordata; class Aves; order Psittaciformes; family Psittacidae; genus Coracopsis; species Coracopsis vasa. Next base: position 8,591 of record JANHGB010014526.1, on the reverse strand, counting down.
ACAGTTCACTCAAGCGGAAAACTGTTCTCTTTTTCCAGCCTTCCCATTTCACATTGTAAATTCTTAAGACATGTAGTCTAGCAATGCATGTGTTTATATAGCACCTAAAAAAATATACTCCCAGCCCTAGCCAGAAGCTACAGATAACTCTGGGCTTTCAGGTAAATGAGCAGAGTGAGCTGCAGTGACTGACCCAAGCTCAGCCACTTACCAGGCCATGCTAAGATTTAGCAATGGAACCAAAGATATCTTCATTTCGTATCATCTGCTCAAATTGCTAGGTAATTTGTGTTCCATGGTATTATATGGAATATATATAAGGCACTTTGTGCCATGCAATTGTTACTTCTGTCTTAATGGTACAGGTTTTAAGACTATGAGTATGTACACTTTCCTTAAGGGCCTAACCTAGACAGATCAACAAGCAAAACCTCTACATTATACCAAGTCAAGCTGATCCTCCATAAGAGAACATTAAATGCTCTTCCTGTATCTCAACTACTGCAAGGTAATTCTGTTAACAAATATCCAAACTGTATTATCCCTTAGGTCCAGCTCCAAATGCTCTTCAGGAAGCAACAGTGAAACTTATTGACTCGAAGACTTGCAACAGAAAAGAAGTGTACGATGGGGACATAACACCCAGGATGCTGTGTGCTGGATACTTGGAAGGAGGGGTAGATGCTTGTCAGGTAACTGTAGCCGAAAATTAGAAAGGAAAACTATTTAAATACTAATTCTGGTATCTGGTTGACCAAATCTTAACTGACAATGTATTAGCCCTTTATGTAGGCTCCATTCAAACAGGAATTAAGTTGTAAAATGAAATAGCATTTATTGCACATGATTTAGCACATAAAACCTACACAAAGAGAGCTAAATTATGATAATATTCAGCATTTAAACCTTTCATAGCATGAAATTAAATCTTATTCTGTAACTCAAAAAAGCTGCTACAAGCCCATTTGCTTCTCTTAATTTCTTGTGTGTGAAAATGAAAAATATGGTTGCAAAGGGATATGGCAAGAAATTGACAGAGAGACTAAATGCTGAAATAGTAAATATGAGCTAAAAATTGAATGTCTCAAGTAATCAAGACAAACACCTATGCAGTTAGGAAGGAAGAAGCTTAAGAATGTAGCAGTTAAGTAGCCAGCAAAAATGCAGTCACTTGTTGAAATTAAATTCTTGACTGGATCATCCCAGTACAGATGTGTTATATGATCTTTTGTAACAGACTTGGATCAGAGGAAGAAAAACTCTCTGAAACAAGGATAACTATAAAGAAGCTAAGTGTAAATAGAATGGTAGGGATACGCGTGTGGTGCAGGTTTGCAAATGCTGCAAGGAAACGTTTATGTTCGAACAAAAGTATTTCCATAATGGAAACTTTTAAAAACCATGATTTCTGTTTATGTTATTTACAAAGAATGTACTCCCAAGTGTTGGTTCAAAACAGACTCTTTCCAGAATCACAGCCCTACAGATGTGTGTCCAAAGTAAAACCCCCTGCAGAATAAGTCTGGGAGGCTCAGTTCCCCTGTTCCTGGCTGGTGCAGCATTTAGGAGACCTGCACAGAACGGTGCATTTTGCTGGAAGATGGGGAATTTGGTCTGTTGGGTGAGGACTGCCTTTCAGCGTGTAAGGTTTCCAGATTAAATATTATTACCATGTCATGCTATTAACAGTATTTGAATTGACCCTTTGAAAGTGGCTATTATCTTAACGAGATATTGTCTAATTAGAAGACCAAGTTCTTGATTAAATCTGTTTTGAAATGTTATTATTGCAAGTGACTATTTGTTGTAAGAATAGTGGTTACTGGGGGGAAAAGAAAAGTTCCTCTTTACTTAAACTGTTGTGTATATTTGTGCTTCCTTCCTTTGTCTGAGGAGGAAGACAAGGCAGGTGGGAAGCAGTGTTTCACAAAACAGAAGAGAAGCTTTTTTCCTTATTACTGTAAAACTACGGAGGCAGGTCAGGAGGTTCCATGGCAAACAGGAAAAAGCCACCGACTTCCGACTCAAGTTTCAATAACAACCTGCATTCTGCACGAATGGCAGCTCTTGAAATACTGCTTGCTTTCTTCTCTTCTTGGGCACACTCTCCTGTCCACGGAGGGAATTGTATTTTTCCTTCTGATCAATTAAATCTCTTTTTTCCCCTCCTCTTTCTCTAGGGGGACTCTGGGGGACCACTGGTTACTCCAGACTCTAGACTGATGTGGTACCTCGTGGGAATAGTGAGCTGGGGAGATGAATGTGCCAAACCAAATAAACCTGGAGTTTACACACGAGTGACTTATTTCCGTGAGTGGATTACCTGGAAAACTGGCATCTAATTCCAAAATCAAAAATGGATTTAACTACATGGACGACATGTAACTCGTATTTGTCTGTAATTCTGAAAGGTTATTTTTTCGGTATATATATACCTATGTAGTTTTGGTTAAAGCAAACTTCACCCACAGCAAGCGCTATCTTTGCTGTCAGAGATCCTAACCCCATGTGAATTTATACTGAACATATCAGATAGCCTGCCTCATCTTTGAGCCTTGAAACATTCTCACTTATCAGAAATTACAACCTGATGTCATTAAACTAACATTTGAAAGCTACTAGTTTTACCTGTGTTATAAATACAAGCATTTTCCAGGGAAAAAAAGAGAATTTTTAATTTAGCCATGGCCGAGGTCTGAAGCTGAATCTTCTTCCTCCAGTGATGCAGATTCTGGCACAGCTGTGTTTCTAGCAAAGTGAATCCCTGATTACTAATATTATTAGAGATTATTATCTGCACAGACTGCAGCCAAGACCCTGCATGTTCACCCTGCTCGATGTTCTTGATCACTAACGGTGGATCAGTCAGTATCGAGGGTAGGTGCTAGCTAAGGAAAAGGATGATTTCTGTGCCTGCAGTAAGTTGGAAGGGATAAGAGTAAAGCTTGGTGTTCTTCTTCTGAAGCACATTTTTGATGGGAATTTTTTTCTGGATTCTGTGAGTTTTAAAGTGCTTAAAAGTGCTGTTGTGGAAGTGCTTTATCACAATACTGTACTGCTACCTCTATACCAGATGCCTAATAGATCTACTCTGTTCAACTCACAATATGCTTAAGATACAGAAAGACAAGCTCCACCCAGATTTGTTTGTAATGAGTGTGTCCTCATGAACAAACTCCCTGGAAGAAAATCCAGCATTTAAATTTGTGCTAAAGGAAAAATAAATATTCACCACCAGTGAAGTGGGAACAACCTTTTTCGTCCAAGAAATAGTGTGCTTTTCCAGGGCATGCCAGCCAGCAGAAACCATCTCACTGCAAAGAAAGCAATTAGTGACATTGTCATGCTTCACTGATGGATTCATTTCTCCATGAATTAATATGATCATGTCTTATGAGGCTGAAGAGTAATTTCATATTAAATAACAGTCCCAATAAGAACTTCAGAGTAAATGTGATCCTTATATACCAATTAAGCAATATTCCTACCTCTGTTCATGATATCTCATGGATTGCTGGTGGAGGGGGGGCCGGTGGCGTGACTATCACTGTCCCCTAAAGCCCAGGCCTCCAATATGAGAATCTAAAATGTCACTCCAGTACTATCTCCTGCATTCATTGAATGCCAATCGGAATGCGTAGGCTGTGAATGCAGGACTCACAAGAGTCTGTAGGAGACATGAAAGAAGCTGCAAGCCCCACAGCTGAACCTGCTACAGCTGAAAATTTCTCTGAAGCATCCTGCCTCCCCTTCTGCTCAGGACTGGGTCTCTCCTCAGCCTTCCTACTGTGCAAGTTCTCTAATAATCAGCATCCCTGGGAATGAGATGCTCAGCATTTCTTGAAAACTCACACCCTGAATTACAAGTCTATGTATGGATGGAAAAGACACTGATTAAGCCTCGGCGGTGGAGGAGGGGGTTGTCATATTATTAGGCTCCTTCCTGTCTATGTATCTTTTGAATTTCAGTAAAAGACAAGATCCCTTATCTCAGGAAAAAAATTATTGAAGGTTTTGGTTTTGAAATAGTAGTATCTTTAGTGTCCATTGCAAAATGAAAACGATCTTGGGACAGTCAGGAGGATAGTTACATGCAGCAAATCTGTTTCCTTAATTTATTAATGAAGTTTGTAATTTATGCACTTTTGAGTTGCTGCTATTTTTCAACTAAGAATTTACTCTGGGCCAGGTTCAGTTAAAAATAGAAACCTCATAGAGTTTTGGATTAGGTCACTTGGAAACACTTTTCTTTTAGTGTCTAGGTCCTCTTTTTTACGAAGGCATCCTCTGGAAAAAAAAAATACATCTAGTTTTTTTTGTGCCTCTTATTGCTCTGAAGGTGAAAATCATGACAAGTGTCCTTCCTTACAATCAGTTGATGAATTGCAATTCAAAGTTTCACTTTCATAGACAGTTAAGTCTTTGTTTTGCACTTAAATCTATCTTTTTGCCTAGCAAATGGAGGGGCAAGAGCAACGATGTGAGGCCCAGATTAGATACAACCCCTATAAACTGGTTCCTACCTCACACAGCAAGTGAAATGTATATATAGAATACCTTTAAAACGAGAAAGGCAGCCTTTATTTCAGGTTTCCTCATGAGAGGCCAAACAGCCGAGAGGTGCTTAGGAGAATGTCTACCTTACTCAGGGAGTCCTGAGCCAGCCAGATGCACTTTTCACAGATATTTTAGTACACTGTCTGGCCTGGGTTTGTCTTACCTTCCATGTCAGTGTTTTATTTATGAAGACTCTGTTTGTTTTCTGCCCTAGAATAAAACAAAGAGAATATCGTGTGGTTAAACAAAACATTTATAAAAACCTTTTATTATCGTTGATGTTAAGATTTAGCAAGGATTTAAATGATATAAAGGTATTATGTTTCATAACATTAAATGTATTTAAAAACAATTCCTCCCTTTTTGTCCTTTTTTTTGCTTAATAATAACTGAGCTAAAAACTGTATATGATGCAAAATAGACTAATCTTCCTTATTTTGACATAAGACTATTCTAAATCTGCAGCTCTCTCTGTTCATTCCCCATCCTAGGAACTGTTTGTCTTTAGCAGTGGTTGGAGCTTTACAGATGTTTCAGCAAAGAAAAGGTGGTACTTCTGCTTTTGTAAAATTTAACTTCAGTTAAGCTAGTGCTATCCAAATTTGAGAATGGATCTGAAGCTTCATCCAAGAACCCACCACCTTACTTCTAGCCTTGAAAACTTGTTCTTGTAACAGGACATTCCTGCAAATTGGCTGTAGGGAGGTCTATGCAGCTGACGTACCAATTCTCCTGAGATTTCCCAAGCAGATTTAAAGCATCAAGAAATGTATTCCAAACTTCTGGTTATTCAAATTGGTTGTCTGAAGACTGCCCATGCTAATTTTCAGCCTGGAGCACAAGTAGGAAAGAAGAAAGAGACTGATTGTGAGGAGGTCTGGTTGAGTGGCATCAATCTGTCACCAGGATTCCTTATGTAAGTAAAGCTTGTGTAAACTCCAATCTCATATCTGCTGTTCCTGTTAACAAATCAGAAGTGTTAAGAGCCACAAGCTCTTACAACCAATTGCCAAAAGCAATGAATATTTATCTGGCACCTCGCAGCCTGCGTTAGAGATGCACACACATGGAAAAGCTGGCTCTTGCTTTTGGAAATTCATTCATGCACGTCAACACGGAATCAGCTTAGGTAATTGGTGCCCTTGTTTATCTGGATCGGGATTTTAGCAACATTGTTAACATGGTTTCTAGGAAGATGTCAATTGCTGGAGCATCTTTAAGTGACAAGATCCTTTGGCCCATCCCATTGGGAAGCTGGAGTCCTTTTAGACATGACAGCAAAGCACTCCTACACAATGTTGTGCCAAAAAGAGGTAACAAAGCCTTGCCAGTCAGCACTTCACTCCTCTGAGAGCCGATGGCAAACCGCAGCCTATGGCAGGATGTTGGGAAACCCACTGAATGATACTGACGTGGATTTATGGTCAACTCTGCACTGGCCTGTGTGCTAAATGGAATTGTGTTTGCCTTAGTACTTCCAAATAACGCATCTTTAGGGAGAAAACTACATACATTTTTGTCTGCTAATTCACTTATTAACTAAATGGATCATGAACACAGATGTCCCCCAAATCTCCACTTTGGTGTCCCTATTAAGAATGTGAAAATATGTCTGGAAATCAGGAAATTAAAAGACTTACTTTAAAAAAACAAACCAAACAAATTGCAAGTGGCTGGGATTTTCCCTTCAGATGGAAATGAGATTTACCGCTATATCAGCATCATATATATCTCATATATATATGTGTGTATATATATGTATATGTATTTTGGTATATGTAGCATATATACCAAAATATACATTGGAAATACTGGACCTAAATATGTATTCAATACCTGTATGCAGAACAAATCTACAGCAGTGCACATAAACTGAAGACACAGAGATTTTGGGCACACACAGGCTTGAGTACAGAGGTAGTGCTGTTCTGACCACAGCAGGTATCACTCATTGCTTCAGCAAGTCAATAAACTCACAGCATTGCTTCATACGTTTGGTCAATCTAATATGGTACAAATATGGAGTTGGGATTTCCCTTAAAATTTATTTATTTAACCAAATTTGGTAAGATTTTACAGTTATATGTATTTTTCAAAGAGAAGGCTAAGGGAAAAAGAAGAGTTAAATGGCTTTACTATTTCAGATTCTGCAGTCTTGGAAAATAAGAGAAAAACCTGTATATTTTTGGTTTGGTGCCATCGATCTAGAAGGCTCCTGAGTACACCTGCTAATTGGTGTATTTGGGAACCACTTGCTTTGGCTTCTGGGGTAAACAGAATCTGTCCATTTTTATTTGGCAATTTATCTTAAAATGCCCATGTTCACAGTTTCACTTGATGGTCTTTCCTTAATTACCACTGAACTGTTAGGTGAGAATTAACTAGATGCTGTTGTTTCTCCATGTAGGGAGAAGGCTTGTCAGCATTCATTGTTACTATGCAAAACCTGCTTCATGTGAGATGACTGCATATCAAAGTGACTGGTATCTTAAAAATTGCAATGATCAGGACAGAAAGATGGTAGGTAGCAGACTTTTTTTTTAATTATTATTTTTTATTTTTCATAACATATTTAATTGAGAAGCTCTTAAAAATAAGAATTGTTACTTTAACCTGAAAAGATAATAATAAAAAAGGTTCATTTTTAAGGAAAGATACCACAAAATTAATGTAAAAATAGCTAACAGAACTTAATTAGCAAAGTAGCAAAATGAAGCTGACAAACTATTTCACTTTCCCCCATCTTTTACAACTGGGACTCTTGTTAATTTTGTTCCTTGGGTACATGCATTGCTTTTTGAAATTACTTTGTTGAAATAATAGAAGTAATTGTATTGATTATGTGAAAAAGCTACAAAGCAAATACCAGCCTTAAATATTCTTTTACTGGTTAGGGCTGCGTTTGCCATCCTGAAGAACCGACCTGCTTTCTCCGTTTATCCTGTCCTTCAGTCCAGTATTTCAGGCTTCTACTGGCCTCTAGTGGTTCTTTGAAATTTGCCCGCATCTTCTCCTGTTATTTCCGTGTGACACAGAAAAGCTGTGTAACAGTCAAGTTCTTTCACCCTAACCCTGCCAAAGCATAGCCCACGTTTGAAAGAGCACAGTATTGTCCAGAGGCTCTTAAGTAGTTTTTACTAATTCAGTACAAGAGTTTCGGGTGTTCTTGGACCGAGGTGTAAACCTTGAGGAAGACGTGGAGGGTTGCTAAGATTGTTTGTTACAGATGAATGCTAAAATAATGCATTGCATTCTCACAAAGAGGGAGCACAAAACGTGTGCTCTCTTGCCCCTACAAGTTTCCCAAGCCGCAAGCGAGACAGAAAAGGCTTGCCTTTTTTTTTGCCCCTCTCCCATGTACTGTAGGACGCAGGTAGTTGTTTAAGTTACAAATGTTTTCAAATATAATGTGACTGTTACGTATACAACTGCATGCACTGACATTTTTCAGTCGTTGCTTGTGCAGCAGTATGAATCCCTCCCATTCTAGCTATAAGAGGGGCTAATGGTATCAAGACAGGCTCTCACCTACCTTAATGATAGGGAATGGTGGAAGGGAAAGCTGGGTTAAAGTTGAAGAAAAGGAGACTGAACTGCCTGATGGGGTAAGGTGGGCAGTGCTGGGATCTTGATGAGAGCTTGAGGAATGGGAGAGAATATTTATAGGAGGTGATGTTGAGCTGGTGGTGAGGCAGAGCGGTTGTTGCGGCAGCTTGCTTCCTCCTGGTTAAATGACACCAGAAATAAGGGAAAATGTTTCCACAACATATACTATGCTGGCAAGGGCCACACATTTGTTTTGACACCTTTTCCCCAGATCTCTGCTCCTCTACAGCCTTAGATACTCTGCAGCATCTCATAACTTCGCTTCCTAGACCCTTTTAATGACATTTTGCCTATTTTTGAGGTAGGCACTATCTTGCTGGTACTGTCCTGCAAGATGCAGAGACCTAAGGAGCAGGCCTCAGCAGTGCTCTCGATCGTCTGAAATGGTAACGCTTTAACCTAACGGGGGCCTGTTTGTTTGCTTTAAA
>JANHGB010014524.1:12778-26410 GCA_026283785.1 Coracopsis vasa | reverse complement strand
GACAGATCACACCTATTGTCAATCAGAGTGCTTTGGGGAAGGGTGTGATGTTTCACTGCTGTGCTTTTACTAAGCTCTGTTTGGAGCTGCTTTTAGCGTTAAAAGTGAATCACCAGACTCAGCAGTAAATTACTAACTCATGAGATAAGCAGTAATCTCTAAGGAGGAATGTGCATGCTTTTAATGTCCAAGTTTAGAGTTCAAACACATGATTTTAAATTGCTGTGAAGGTGTGCATTCAGTATTTAAGAGCAAGTGTTGATTGCTCATCAGTTGATAAGCAGTATCTTGTTAAGATTTGGTAGATTGGTGGTTCTCATATGCTCAGTCTAAATTAGTTTGCAAAACAACCTGTAAACTTCTCTGTATCAAGACTGAGTTTAAAAGTTTGTAAATAATGATTCTTAAGATCTGGGCCAAAATACTCTTGTTAGGAAACCAAAGGTATGTATTTTATTATGCACATGGAATTCACTGTTATATCTCTAGCACTTTTATAAGCTACACTGAGCAAAGCATGTGACATGGCACCACTCTGGAAAGCCTATGGAGGTTGAAAAACCCGTTTACCCTTTAATATGGGTTGGATTAAGATTCTGAGAGACTGCCTGCTGCTGTCCTGTGGACAGGCTTTTCATGTGTCCATGTATTTGATTTCTCCATACCACAACACTTGCTGTTGGTCATTTGGCAGCTGCACCACAAACCAACTTGTAAATGTCTTTGTTGGGGCCAGTGAGGGGGAGAAAGTAGTCTGACAAATGGAGGGACATTTTCGAACTTCAGTAAGTAAATACGTAAATAAAAAATCAGCTGTGATGTGACAGGTATCTTGTTAGCAGTTAATGGAAATTAAACTCTAGTTCAGCAGTTTGTGGACCAGCTGTAAGCAGTCACTGCTATTTGTTGCCTTGTATTCTTAACTATGAAGCCCCTGGTTGCAAAGAAATAGTTGGCAGTATCTCTGTCTCTTTACAGTTGGTAAGGTAATTGAACAAAAAACACAGATCCCGCCAAGTGAGGGAACACTGTAAGCAATAGATGCTTCAAATTCACAATTTCTAGCCTTTTCAGGGTCTTGTGTAACTTCGATAGAGTGGAAATCATGTTCCTATGACCACTTCTGTAACCCCTGGTACAAATTCAGTGTTTTAAGCCATTGAGTTGGAGATTTGACAAACAATATATGTGTTAGGTCTTTGTGTTGAGCTGTCTGATACCTGGAAGTGGATTTAGGTCTAATAGATCCCTTCAGCAGGTGTGATGAGATGAAAGGGATTTCAAAGTGCTGAGAGAGAGCTATCTAGAGCTGCTAATGAGGGATGTTAAAGAGAAGGGTGTTTCCAGATTGCCTCAAGTACTGTTTAACAGTTCAGCCAACCCAGTTTCAATGGCTTGTTTGCTCCAGAAGGGATTTTTTGGGGGGCTGCAGAGTGTTCCAGTCAAGTTTCACCATGTGACTTCTGTCTTACTTCAAGCTCCTGTGCTGTGCCTGATGGTTTTTCCTTGCGGGCACAGTGCTGGGTTAAGGACTGAATCAAGAGAGTCAAGTCCCTGCCTGTAAGGGCAGTGATCCGTTACATCAGCTGAAGCTGCTCTGTGTCACTTCATCTTAAAGGCAGAGCAGATGGGCTGAACCCAGCTCATCTGCCTGCTCTGCCACCAAGCCAGGGTGGTCCCATGTGCCCTTTGTGCTAGGACAGCCTCATGTGGGCTGACTGCGGGTACATGCGTGACCTCTGCTTGTTGGACTTGGACCATTAAAGGGTTGGTGCATTAGCCTGAGTCAGAGAGAAGGTGGCTTTGGCAAATGGGGTTGGATCACTGAGGCATCAGGTTCTCTTCCAGGGCCTGAGAGAAAGTCCATCCCATTTGGCAATGGAAAGCTGTTAGTTTGTTTTTTCTGTCTTGTTTTATGATACTCAGAGATGCATTTAGGTTGCAGAGGGGGTCACCTGAGAGAGGCCATACTTCACCATAACCCTAGAGATGCTTGACATGTATGGGTGTTTTACCCATTTGACATGAAAACTTCTTAGGTGGTTCTGCTCCTAAGAGTGCAAAAATCCGCTCAAGTTGGATCAGAGCAGGGTTCCCTAGTAGGCCCACCTGAGAGATGGAAGTTGATTCATCCCCAAGTGTTTTAAAAAAACCCCATAAAACAGCACTGCTCATAGGAAGAGGAGGAAAACCCCCACCAAACCAAACCCAAAATATAAACATTTGGAGATACTTAAATGCAGCCTCTGTTTTGGGAAATACCTAGGCTAACAAATAAATTCAGGCTTGCAGATTATTTTGTGGAGAGTACTTTAGCTTTTTTCTAATTTGCACAGAGAAGTCATCCCAGCTCTGGGAGGATGTGACCACCAGCAGCTTTTGAGATGAATTTTTGGGTGAGGATTGATTTGCCATGCAAATACATATTTCAGTATGATCATTTGCCTGATAGTCTGGGAATAATTTTCTTGTGACCTACTGCTGATGCTTCAATTAAGATTAGTGTGTGTTGCAAGAAATGCTATGATATATGCTGCTGTAAGTTCAGCTGCTCCAAAATAAATGTGATTTTTTTGCTAATATCTTTTAAAATATGAAATCAAATGACAAAGCTTTTGTTTAAAGTGTGAGCTGAACTAAGAGCAGTTGTGCGTTTGAATGTTAGGAAAGTGTCTGCCTAAATGAATCTTAATGCTTTATTCAAACACATGAATGTAAAAGATGTATATCGGGGTATAGACCTTTGAAATTACTTGTAGTATAATATTTTCCCTCCCTTCCTCATGCTTTTATTGTATCAGCTTTCTTTTTTTTTAATTGATAAAGAAGTTGAGCAACAAGGTTTTTCTTAATCAAAACCAAAACTGTCCAAGGCAAAAAGGAAGAGTGCAGTTTTACTTCAGCAAATACCCGCTGCTGCCTCAGTGGTTGGAAAGGCAAACTTATTTTTGTTTTGTTTTGTGTTTTTGCTTTGGTTGGCTGTAAGCCAGCAATAGAAAATGGTTGTAGGGCAGCCACAGAAAATAACTCACTGTATTTTCTGTTGATTATAGTACTACTGAGATATTTCTGTTTCAAATCCTGGCAGGCGCGTGCTGGTTCCTTTTGTTTCTGGATACAAGTTGTCATGGTAATAAGCCAGAGAGCTGCAGGAGCTCCTCACCCATTCAGCCCTGGGTTGGTGGTTATTTGCAACAAGTAACCTCTGGAGGGGCTGGTCAGGGTCTCCCCTGCATTGGGGGATTCTGGAAGACCCCAGATTGCAAAGTGGAGGTAGCTCTAATGCTCTGTGTGGTTCTGGAAATGAGCATGTGGCTGGCTGGGTTGGGATTGACTTGTGCCTGGGAGCTGATTTTTCTCAAACAGAGTGTGAGTTTCTGCTTCTGGGTTGGTTTTGGGTTTTTTTGTTGTTTTGTGTTGTTTTTTTTTTTTTTTTTTGCTTCACAAGGGGAAAATGCAATGAGCAGAGGGTGGAGTGTGATGACATTCAGCACTTGGGACAGTGCTGAACCCCCCTGTTCATTGCTGGGCTTCTTGATCCCAGTGGCGCAAGGAGGTCTATTCCAAGGTCTCATTTTAACAGCCAGGTAAAATGCCAGTACGTCTGAAAAGTCAGATGAAATGTGAGCAGTGGGGGCCGTTAACAAGTTCAGGTGCAGACAGATGGACATAGGTGATTGTGTAGTGGTGGCTTACTGGGTTACCCCTTCATCAACTGAACAACACTGCTGCCTTAGCCTCCCTATTACTAAATTCACAAAGTTTCTTTGCAGTGGAAACTTAAATTGTTCATATGAGCAGTTACTGCATATTAGTTGACAAAAGACAGCTCTTTAATCTCACAGTGACTTATTTGCTTGTGATCTGGAATACCTGCCACATTTAACAAATCTGGTATGCTGTGAATACCAGTTGGTATACTACAAAACGTGTCATTGAGAATTTTTTAATGATCACAGAATCACAGAATTGTTAGGGTTGGAAGGGACGTCTCAGGTCTAATCCAACCCTCTAGTCCAAATATCCCATTTCCAGTCCAATAGCCTTTGACCAGTATAGTCCAAATCATGCATTTTGAAGAAGGAATACTTGAAGCTGTGGTTACTACTTGGCTATGATTTTGAAGTACCAGGACCTAGGCTTTCCAGAAATGAATGTTTTTTTCAGACAATAGATTGCTCTTGCCCACTGTAAGGAAAATTGTATGGAGATTTCATTTAGGCCAAATCCGGAGTGATGTGCTTACTTCATGACAGTTCAACTGGCTTAGTTATGCCTAGATTGTCTGGACTACAGTCCTTGTGCTTAAACTGGTATTATGGATATTAAGCCTGGCTGCTTTAAAACCTGTAGACTAATTAAGCACTTTAAAAACTTCACCCCCAGCAAAAGTATCTGAGAGTTGTCATATCTTAATCTTGTTCTGACAGCTCTTGGGGAATCCCCCAAGCACAGCTAACTGCTAACTCTATTTTTAGTAGGCAGCCCTACCTGATATGCTGTGGTCTCCTTTTCCTTGCCAGCCTGGTCGCTCTTCCTGATGTTGTTCTCCAGGCTGAGGTCCTTTAAAGTCTTTGTATGTCACTTTGTTTTCCCTGTTTAGTTCATTGTTTCCAATTTTTTTATTTATTTATTTTAAACAAATTTTGTTATTTAAAAGCTGCCAATCATTATGGTCCTCTGTATTTGGATGAGCTTACATAAAACTCATCTCTGCTACATGTAGTTGTTTAAAAATAAGTCCCACTGTGTTTAGCAACTGATATATTTGTTAGCACAAGATTGATTTTCATGTAGTAGGATATTGAGTCTTATTTCATATAGCTAGTGTAAAACATGGGAAGAATAACAGACTGCCTCAAAACGATTCGAGATTCTCCTCAGCATTACAAAATAAAAGACAAGGAAAAGCCCTAGGAATTGGTATAACTCTGCAGCAAAAGATGTGAATGTTTGCGCAATGAATGTGAAAATGGGTAGAACAGATTTAATACAAGCTTCCAACTGTTGGCTATAAATATTGAAAAGGCAATTACATATTTTTAATGGTGGGTAACTTAAGTGCCTTTCATAATTATGGACTGTGCATTCAGTAGGAGAGATCTTTTGTAGTGAAACCATTTTGTTTGCATTTGGATATGCGACCATCTTTTGGATTTTTGACTACAGAACTTGGGCTTTTGTGTTAAGCATTTAATTGTCTGACTTCTGAGAGTCTGGAAAGCAGAAAAGAAATGCATGGCACTACCCTGTAATTTCCTATGCTCATTAGTTTGTTCACTGACTTCTATGAGATGGCAGGCTTTAATTTCCCGTCTACCATTTTCACATTTATCCACATCTTATGGGATGATTACAATCATGAATGTCTTAATTTCTTTACTTTATTCGGCTAAAAGCTTTATGACCAGCAGGATATGTTGAATCAATTGTACTAATCTTTAGCCAGTGTTAAAAGTCTGTTAGTGTGAGTGGGTCATTGAACCTTCCTACTCATTTTTATACATTTGAGCAGGTTCTCCTGGCAAGATCGAAAACCAAAGCCTGTTTATATTATTACAGGTGAATCTGTGAGGCATTACAGGGAAGTAGAGCTTTTTAACTCACTTCCAATTAGAAAAAGAATCTAAAATGCAAAAACAAACATATAATGTGAATGTAAAATGTAATTTTCTTTTGAGGGAGGCTTTTTTTTTTTTTTTTTTTAATTCACAAAACAAAGTCTATTTGAAAGACAGGAAGGCTGATTTAAGTATCGCATTGAAACATCTTGTTTCTCTACAGCTATTTTACTGTGATCCTATGTTGTTTCTCCAGGCCCTGACTTTGAGGCAGTAATGCAGTTGAAGTCTTTGGAGAAGCATGTTTTTGTCTGTACTGAGGAAAACCAGAAAAATGGCATTTCTCCTTTTTCTTTACAAGGTTTTGGAGTTGATCCTGATTAGCTTCATGTGCAGATACTTCAGTTCCAGACTAAAATTGCTTGTTCCTCCTGTTTCTAACGAAGTTTTAAAATTCCACCCATAACCCAGCACAAATGTCCCCATCCTCCCCACAGTGGAGCTAAAAATAATGATTTTTGTGTGTCAGCAAGTCTTAACAAGATCGATACAAGCTGAAGCAGAGGAAAGGAAGACTTGGATTGGTTTAGTAACCTGTAAATTCCGCTTCTGATGAAGGCTGATTCCCAAGCAACTAAATGCTTGGTTACTGTGGAGTAATGATTTGTCACGAATTTCCTGAAATATAATGTATGTTATTCAAGACAAATTCATACACGTTTAAGATGGTAATTTTTTTCAGAACCTTAGTGGCCATTAATACATTTGGCTGAAGTTCAGGTAACCAGTTTGGCTTTTGAGGGCTCAAACACAGGCCTTTAGGTTCAAAAATTGCCTTTAAATCCTAGTCATCTGTTTGGAGTATGAGTAAGAAAGTATTTGTTTTTAGAAACTCCTCAGTTCCAAATTGTCTCATCATGTCATGGAGAGCTGTGGTTTTGAGATAAGCCAAGCCTGGAACAGGAAGTTTATGGAAAGGTAGACTAGGCTAGTGGATGGCAAACTGGGGATAGCAAAGCTACGCTACTACAATAGTTGTCTTCCTACACATGTACCTGGCTTTGCTCCACACCGGTCTCCAACATTACTCGTTATTGCTTCCCACCCCTTGCATTTTTCCTGAGCCAGGCAAAAGAAAAGGAAGAAATGATAATGTTAATGTGGTGTGATGTATGGTGTTTATTTCTAAAAAATGCCAAGTTTGGCTAAAGGAGATGCTAATTGATAGTATGCAAAGCCGACAGACCTAGCTTTACACCTTAGACGATGCTTAGAATCTGAATGTATTAAGAACTGGGAGTTTTCTCTGTGTTCAGGAATGAACTTCTAGTCTTCGATAGCTTACAGTTTTTTATATGCTTCAAAATAAGCTGATTTAAAGGAAATAGTTGTTTCAGGTAAATTTACAAAAGTATATTACATAATATGTATTCATCCTTAAAATATGGCCCATGGAATTTCATTCACAAAAGTACCAATTTGGGTCATTTGACATATGTAATTTCATGTACTTAAATATTTCATTTATATCTGTGTAGCTGCCAGTTCAGCATTGAGTCAATAAATACTTTCCTATAACTTTGCCTTAGTGTTGTTAAGCCACGGATCTGTACGTACACTGCTTAAGAATGGCTTGCAGGAAAATGTTGTGATAGCTTACAGCGAAGTTAGAAAGAATAATTTATCTTAAATTATAATGTTAATAGGTTGGATTCTGGCAGGATTCCTGTGTGGCAGCACCCCCGCCTGAATATGAAGGTCCTGATGTGAGAAAAAGAATGTCAAAAATTTGTAGTACATGACAAATACTTCATTTTAATCTCTTCAACAAATTAGTCTTGGTATGGCTCACTGATAAGTCCACACATACCTGGGCATGCTCCTGCACAGCAGCTGTGAGTGTGTTTTGTTGTTGTTTTCTGAGTGCTGGGAAACTGGAGGTGAAGATGAATACTTCATGAGTGCGTGGCAGGGATTTTGGTATCTGCAGTACTGTATTTTTTTGTCACAGTCTAAGTCAGTTTTTTGTGGTTTTGCTGCTGTGCTTTAAATTAATATTTGCAAGATGAGAGCTCACCCTTAGGATAAGGTATTGCCTTGGGAGATAGGTTTGACTGGTATAACTGACGTAGCTTCCCCCTCCTTGCCTGCCCTGTCTTTCCTTTGGAAGTTGCTGTCTCTGAAGGCAGGAACTTGTATGTCTCCCATGTTGCTGTTGATGACAGCCTGGCACATTAGTACAAATCAGATGTGAACAAACCTACTCAGGAGCAGGCACAGCTCTTCTGTGGACACAGAAATTTCTGTGTAAGCCAGATGAGATTGCTGTTGCCTGTTTCTTTTGGCGATGCAGGCATTGCTTTGGCCTCAGTGAGCTATACAGGCAGCCAGATGGGCAGGTGCTAAATCAATGCTAGAGGGTAAAAAAAGAAAATATAAATGCTTGGTACAGCTTCCTAAGTGGCTGAGAGTCAAATTATTTCAGTTGCTGGATATGAGAAGAAAAGGGTTTAAAAAGACAGGATACTGTGGTCACAAGGAAAGAGAGGCAGGACTTCAGCAGCCTGGGTTCGGATTGTGGCTTCATTGCTCACTAGGAAGAAAAAATTGCCATTGCTGTTCTTAGTATATTATGATTTGGGGCAAAAAAACATTAAAATACTTGATGAGAAAAGGGAGGTTTCACTTGGAGCTAAAATAGCTGTTTAGTCAACTATATAGAAATGACAAAATGCCTCCTTTCCTGCCAGTGGTTTCACAGTCTGTTTAAACCCATCAAGGACTTTAAGGTCCCACCTTCTCCCCATTGCATGAGCTCTTGCCTCCATGACCCTGATGCTGGACCTCATGGGTCAGATGCTGCCAACAGAAAGGCTTGAAGTTTGGTCCCTGTGAGCGGGTGTTTGTCCTGGGGCCAGGGAGGTAGCAAGGGCACAGTGGGGAGGGACAGGGTGGGACCTCCTGTCTTCACAACAGTGAAACCTTGTTTGGGCTGGGGTCTGGAGCTGCCAGGAGTGGTGGGGAGCGGCTGTGCACCCCCTCTTCACCGAGCCTTGTGCCAGTGGTAGGTGGCTGCAGGGGACCTAAAGAATAGGCTAGTTACCAAAGATCAGCCTTTCAAAACCTGCTTTAGACTCAGCAGGCAGATCTTTTTGAGCCTAAGGTGAATATTAGCTGCTTTGAAAAGGTCCTTTTTTCCATCCTCCAAGACAGTGAATTAAAGAATTAGCTTGTATTTTATTTTTACCCTTTGATTTATAATACACCAAACTATTATAAGATGAAAGCTTCTCTTCACTTGTTTGCTACTTCACAGAAATGAGTGAATTTCTGAGAGCAATGAATTTCTCAGCTCAGCATTTTGCTTTTTAACTGTGGCAAGGATGAGTAGTTGAATTGGGCCTGTAGTTTCACACCTTAATGCAAACCAGGACTGAAACCTGTGCATATCTGCAATTTTTAAAGCCTTTAAAGCTTAACTTTTTCAGTCCAAAGAAGTAAATTTTCACATCTCTATTAAAATAAAAAAATTCTTCATTAAGCTAGTATGAATTTGGGGCCAACATTCTGGTTTGTGTTTGTCTGGTTTGTGCAGCTGGCGTTGCCAAATACGTTTGGAGCACGAATGAAATGGATAGAAATGTCTGGGCATAAACATACGCAGATTTTTATTAGACTGGAGAGCAGAGGTAAAGTTGCAGACCAATGTGTTTCTACAGCTCTAATTGAAGTTGAGATGTGTTAAAACTTGAGTCTTTCCATTTTGTTTCAAAGTACGGTCAGAACTTTAAACTGGGGCAACTGACACCGCAGAAACAAACAAATTAAGAAATAACAGTGAATTAAACAAATTTCAGGCTGCTTCATACACAGCAACGCAAGCATCTGACTCTGGCTGCAGGACAAATTTAAGCATAGATTAGATTTCAGTCTTCTAGCCTTAATTTAAATGAAAACATGCTTTGAAACCTTCACTAATTTGTGCTTTGCGTTTAATTTTTGGTTCTGGAGTTTCCATTGAGATGTTTTTTTAATCTGTTGCCACAGCCTATGTGTAGAACTTGATCCTTGTAGTAAGATCAGCTGCTTTGCATTGCTTTTGCTAAATTTATTGGTTTTTAAGTTCTGCTGGTTGGATAAAACAGGAAAGCAAGAAGCTGGTGGTTCCTCTGTGCTTTTGTATAAATAGTCCTTCCTGGAGCAGAGCATTTAACCAGTTGTAGTGTGAGGTTTAGCTTTGTTCCTCTTGACATTCATAAACTGTTATAAAGTTGTATTTTAAAGAATAAAGGGAAAAACTAAAGAATGGCTCTCTGAAGTTCTTATGTCTCAGTCTGCCACCTTGTGGCAATTTGAGCCCGTGTGTTGAGTACAAAACCCCATCAGACTGCTGCTGTCACCTGCATGCTTTCATGTGCTCCTTGGATTAGTTGGAGGCAGCTTTCAGGAGCACTGCGAGCTAGCAGAAATGTTTGTGTAAGGTTGAATTTGCTCAGCTAGCTGGCATAAATCACACAGGCAGGCCATGTGCTTCTCAAAAGGCAAACTTCTTTTCCTGAGAATTTCAAAATTGTAGCTTTTTGTCAAGTGTATAGAATATCAAAATTAACAAACTGTCATAGTTTGCATGCCTTAGTTTTATGTGTGTGTGTTAGTTTTGTGAAATAGCTTTCATTAAGCCATCATTTCAAGCATTTGGAATCTCTTTAGGATTTTACAACACTTGGCACAAATATTTTGGAAGGACTCTTCCATTCCATTAATTCACTTGTAATTAAGAAATTGAAAAAGCTACTTATGTTTGATAATGAATGTTTGGTAAGTAAGCAAAGCATAGGTTTTCCTGAGATAAATGGAAAACAGAGATGACCTAATGTCGATGACTTGATACTATGATTTTTTTTGTCAAATTGCTTTCCTGCTCCTCAGTGCTACAGACTGACGAGAAGTGTGCATCGTCTGCTGACAATATATGGAAATATATTCAGCTCTTTTGACTCTTACTGTGGTTTTCTGTACATTGCAGTGTTACAGAGAATTTAATTAAAGCGAGTAATGCTGGTTGTTACTTAAATTTCAATGCCATACTTTTGATGCTAGGGGGAGCTGTTCCCTGCTAGACGCCTTCTCGAAAGATGACAACTTAAAGAACGGCCTGCAGCACTTTTCAGAAGCAGCCAGCACGCAGCAGCTGCAATGTTATAATGATTTTGTTTTGGTAGGACCCCACTGTCTGGACTCTTGTTTTCTTGCTGCTTTTTTTTGCAAATCAAAACCGCCACCTTAATTTTCTCTGTGATAAATGTCTTCAAACTTATCTTCCCTGTGTGGCTGCAGCCAGTAACTGGGATGGAAGCACAGGCAGAGATGTGTTTTGGTTTGTTTTTTTAAATTATTTTTTCCCTTACCCTTCTGGTTTTTTAGATCTCCCTGGATTTCTTTCTTTAAAAGATTTTTTTAGATCTATTTTTTTGTCTTCTTTTTTTTTTTTTTTTTTTTTTTTATGTTGAGGATCTCCACTACTTGCAGTTCCTGGTGTGGGCACCTATGGAATGTTGTGTTTGCCAGTATTTGCTTGTATTCTGAATAAAGATTATTTTGTAAGAAGTGTTCACTAACATTACCTTGCCGGGTGCTTGTGAAACTGGTCAGAATGACTCCCTTCAGTGATTTCATGCATCCCCCCTGTTTTGAGTCAGTTCAGCTGCATTTCTCTAGAAGAACACTCATAACCTGTGTTCTTGATTGCTTTGTGCATCTGCAAGGTTGGTCACTAGGTTTTGGAAACCAGATGTCCACAGGTGCCTTTTACGACACACTTCCACTTTCAGGTCTGTGGATCCCTGTAAGCCAGCATCCTTAATGGCTCTTCATTCATCTGTGAATCCTTCACTGCAGCTAAAACTGCAGTACAGGCTAGTGGCAGAAGGTTACTCTCCTAGTCTTCTGTCTGCTTGTTGGAAATGAATTACAGTAGTTCTTTGTGGCCAGACTCTTTTCCACATAATTCACTGCTATAGGGATCTGATCCTCAGTGATCCACACCCAGCTTCCCATGGCAGCTGATGGCTTGTGCCTCACAATCCAGCACGTCTGATGAGCAGCAGCGGTGCATGGGGACTGTTGGGGTGCATCTTCCCTGGCACTGCTTCTGGGAGCCTCTGCTCACCCTCAGCCTGTGTGAGAAGTGAGCAGGTCACTGACTGTGGCAGACAAGTCCTTTCGCGTGCTTTGATTAGTATTTAACAAAAAAGGGTGTGTGTGTGTGGGTGTGTGTGTAGAGTGCATGGGCAGAAAGCAAGCAACTATGCTATTTTCTCTTCAAAGCCTTCTATGTGCAAGGTCCCTCCATCCCAAACCATGCATAATTACTTTTATCCTTGATGTGTCCTCTGCTCCTCACAGGAGGACCAAAGCCTCTAGAGAGCAAGGGCACAGAAGGACCAGAACAGAAGTGAAAGCACAGTGTTTTGGCTTGTGCTTTTCTTCTACTTTTTCAAACTGAATATTTGCGTTTTTTTCAGTGTGAGTGAAAGACGTTCTTTTCAATACTGAATGAAACACACCTATGTAGTCTTAACCATTGAGTGTAACTCCTGGCAACTTTCTGATCTGTATCATGATTTAAACAAGCACAGTATTTAATTAGATTTTATTTTTATTTTTCTTACTTAAATTCAAGCTCTCCATGTGACTCCACTCCTAACATTTTTGCCCAAATACCACATCTAGCATTGTTTCATTGTGTCTGAAAACAGTATTTCTGTACTTCATGATCAATTTTATATATACAAATATTTCCCAGTGACCAAATCTTTATAAATTTATGGGCTTGATATATTCCGTTACTTGAAAACATCATCTTACAGTAGGTTATGAGAGTGGTATTGTTATTGAGAGTGGTGTTAGTTTATTCTCAACTTTGTCAGCATCTACTACTGGTTCCAAGCCACTGCTCTGATTTTCAGTGAATTAGGGCTAATACATTGTCTCTTAACTAGCATGTTTAAGAAAAATGATGATGAAACAGCATGAAATCCATAAGCAAAAATGAGATCACTCTAGAAGTTGTGGGCTGTACTGAAGTTTTCTCTTAAGTGCTGTATACCATTAGCAAAGCCTCTAGACTGACATTAGTGTTTCCATAGTTGCATCTTAGGAAGTTTTAGTACTGGAGGTTGTTTTCATGTCTTTATTAATGTTGCTTTGTCAGGTGGATATTGGTGGCTTGCAATGGTTGAATGTAATACTCCATGTAACTAGGATTGTCTTTATGATTTTCTTATTATCTCATGCCGAGAATTTTCTGTTCATGCCAACTTTTCTTCTTTGCAAAGCTTGTGGTTTACCTTCTATTTAAAGAGGATACAATTTTATAAATGTTTATGTAAATATGGTATTTTATTAGACTGTTTTTGTACTTTTTTAATTTTCTCCTGAACATGAAAAGACAAGTTTCTATGAGGTTGCTTTATAAAATAAGGTTTTTGGGTATGTTGGCATTGAGAAGAAGAGCAGTGGTAGCTGCAGAGTAGCTCACTGGAATTCTGGACGAGGCTTGTTTCCTGAATGCAATGACAGCAAAAGCAGAAAGGTTTCTGTGTTTGTATTTTCTGATGTGGACATACCATCATTCTTCTCCATGTCAGGTTCCAAGGCAGAATCAAAGGTATTCCTGCAACTTTAATCTCTTGTAAATGTGTTATTTCAAATATTTCTGCTACCCGTATTAGGAGAGCTCTGAATGCTCTGCAGAAACTATTTTAACAGCTTGTACCAAATTGAGAATCCTAATAATGTTTTGTTTATGTTTGTAGGATTTGGAGATCGTATATTCCTATTTACATGGAATGGAAGCTTTGTCTAATCTGAGGGAGCATCAGCTAAGGTATGGTACTTTACTACTGAATGCACACGCACACATATATATATATATATATATATAATGCACTAACAGAGCAAAGGAACAGTAGCTTTGGTAACTATGCACTACTCTTGTGTACCCTACCTCAAACTGAAAAGCTAACTATCACTGCATCAAATTCTTTCCTTCCTTATTGTCCTAAGACTT